>VDFB02197284.1:0-21939 GCA_007258455.2 Sequoia sempervirens
TATTGTGTCTTGACACCAAGTCTCGCGATCGCTATATTTTACACACATGATTAATTGCTCTAAATCATTGAGGTTTCTTAGGAGAGGTCTTGGCAGGTGAAAATCTTACATCTTGCTTCAGCGCCACTACAATTCTCAAACCCATTGGAGGCTTCATTGCCTGCCAGCCAATCAAGGAATTGACAGAGAATCAAAAAAAAAAAGAAAAAAAAAGAAAAGAAAAATATGCTAAAAGAAAATATCTGAGAGAAGAAAAGAAAATATTATGAAATATTGGTTTTGGGAATGTGCGAGTAACTCCACCGGGGCTATGGACGCCCGGCTGGCAGTGGAGCAATATTCGTGAGAATTGTAGCGACAACCTCGTCGGGGCTATGGACGCCTGACTGGCAGCGAGGCAATGTCCAGGATGCTTTTGAAGTAAGATACTTATATAACTTGCCACGATAGATTCTAGGAGCGATAGATTCTAGGAGCTTCAACGGTCTTTTGAGCCGGAATGAACGCATATGCACACACTTGTAATCAAAAGATGAGGTGCCTTGATCCAATTTAGGATTCCTCTTCCCTTTTAAGTATATCCCCTAGTCAGTTGATAGGTCTTGAAAGAATGGTCCAAGGGTTCTGAGTATGGAATGGGTTTTGTCTTTGAAATGTTCAGGAACATTTATTCGGGTTGGGGCTAATGTTGTGACGTTTTTCACACATCGCCCCATTGCAAATGGGGACCCCCCTAATTTTGGCTTTGCTTTTGGTTTGGTGTTGGTTGATTTTTGTTGTTGTCTCTCTTTTGTCTTTCTCCGTCATTGAGCTTAAACGCGAAATTTTGGCCAAGTCTAGAAATTGGGGTTTTGAACTTTTCAGCCAATTCAGGGGCAAACGAAGTGAGAAAATTGAAAATTGAACTTAATGTTGTTGTCAGCAGACATCCGGCAGGTTTCCAGCCAGGTTTCATCAGATTCCAAGGTACTTACTTTTTTTAGTAAGTCGCTATTGAACAATTTGTCGACTATTTTGAGATTCGATCATCACACCATTAATTATATCCAGTTAGCATGCTAAATTTAGTGAAAGCAGAGACGACTTATTTTAGCGGTCGGCTTAGAAGGCACAAATTCGGGGTCGGATCTGGAGATTTTCTTTGCATGTACGGATATTCATACGGGTTTTGAGACCTTAGCGATGGTATAACATGCAAATTCGAGACTGACCACTTTTCGAGTTGACCTTCGAGGCTATTTTTAGGGTTTGCATGTCGAGGTTTCTTTGCATGTCAATTGATTCTGATGGGTTTTGAGCTTAGCGATGGTGTGACATGCAAGCGAGGATTCTCACTCAGTAAAGGAACACTATTTTAGCGAGGTGTGTCAACGCTTCAATGGATTGAGAATCAGTGATGTGATTGCATAAAAGCGAGCAAAGCGGAGATCTTTGTCGCATGCGGTGCAATTTAGGGTTTCCAACGAGACCCTAAAATAGGCATCAAAGTCAAAATCTTAGCCGTGTAAACTTCGCCAGCGTCGGCATCCTTCAAAGCTATCTTTGGTGAAATTCCGGGTCAAGCGAACACTTATAGTAAGTCAAATTGGAAACTGGCTAAAAATAGTAAATCAGTTGCATGCATCAGTGTCAGCCAGCAGGTCACGTGGTGAGGATCGCCTCATTCGAATTTCAACTCGATCGGAGCTTGGGAGCTATCAGAAACAAGAGCTTACTATTTATAGTAAGCCACCTTCAGAAACAGGCTATAAATAGCAGGGTGACTAAAAGTGGCAGTGTAGACAGGTTGATAGGGTTATGAAGAAGCTATGTTTGAAATTTCAAGTTGATCCGAGCTTCAGAAGTGCAAAATTGAGAAGACTTACTATAAATAGCAGGGCACGATACTGGCGAAGGATGATGAAAATTTGTCTAAGTCTGGAGTTTCGTCCAGCAGGCCTGGCAAAATGCGCCCAGATTGATGAAGAGGCATAAAATTTCAAAGTATGGCGTTCATCCTGCTCAGGGGGCAAAATGCGCCCAAGGTACAAAAGTCAAAGAGAAGTCAATGATTTTTATCCAGTAGCCAGGCCAAAATGCGCCCAACTTGAAGCATGAGAGCTGGAAATTTTTCTAAGTCTTAAACTTGTCCTCCTCACCCCTCCAAATGCGCCCATCCTGCAGCAGGGGTGAAATGCGCCCAAAAGGAGAGAAAAAGTCAACAAGTCAAAAGATTCTCATCCTCCACCATGGCTAAAATGCGCCCAAGGGATGTGGATAGCATGGAAAATTTCTAAGTGTCAAGGTTTATCCTCCACCCCCTTCAAAATGCGCCCAACAACAAGCTGGTCAAAGGGGTCAAACATCTTCGTCCTCCTCCATAGGCAAAATGCGCCCAAAATGAGCCATGTAAGGACAAAAGGGAGGAAGTCAAAGGGGCTCCTATTAGGGGCATTACAAGGTTTATCCTCCACCCCCTTCAATATGCGCCAACCTCCAGGCAAGACATGCAAAATATTTTCCAAGTGCAAGAATCTCGTCCACCTCATATGCCTAAGTGCGCCCATGTTTAAAAGGGGTCAACAAGTCAAAAGGCTGGGCGTGGGAAACTTTATCCTTCTTGCATGGCCAAATGCGCCCAAAAGGGGGCATGTGAAGACAAAATAAGGAAGGCGTTAGAAATATTATTCTTCCACAAGCATAATATGCGCCCAAGTGTGTAAGGTGGTGGCTGATGGAAAATAAAACATTGCTGGGCGTGGTGAAGTTGAATACTCCTCTCCAAGTGTGATATGTGCCATGTAAAGAGATAGTAAAAGTTGATAAGTGAATAATGCTAGGCGTGGTGAAGATATTTTCTAAGTGTGAAATAAAATCCAAGATGTTGAAGATGATTGCTAGAGCCTTGGAAATTTTATGGAGAATAAAATACAAAGGATGAATAATGCATGCCAGATGAAAAATAAATTAAGTGTGATGCGCTTTCAAGAAAAAAATTTCTAAGTAAGTTGATGAACTAAAATTTTCCCTCGCAGGCAAGGTGGACAGAGTTGAGTAAATTTTCCTAAGGCAAAATTTTCAAGGTGATCAAAAATTTTCTAAGGCACAAATGTTTCCTCCTCTAGAAGATACGCCTAGGCTCTGAGGAGATAAGATTTTCCTGAAGCGTGAACGGAATTGCCAGAGGTGAAGTCAGAGAATGCCAGTCGCACAGATTGAAAAATATTTTCAAGTCAGAGCAACAAGAAATCTTCACAGATGTGAAAAACGGATTTAAATTTCACAGGGAAATAATTTTCTAAGGTTCAAAATTCAAGAAGATTAAATGAACCCGTTCGTTGTGCACCCATGAGTTCGACGCGTTCTGGAGGAAATTTTCTTCTGGGCATTGAGGATTATCGATGAGGAGTTGATTTTAAGGTCTTCCGTGCTTCGCTGCGGCCTTCAGGATGGATATTTTGGATGGACCTCAAGTTGATGAATTTTCCTAAGGGATATTTTAAAATTTTCTAAGGCAAATGTGAAGTAAATGTGTTTTCAGGGTAAAATCCTCCGGACAATGAATTTGAAAGTGATCGCCTAGATGATTTCTGATCGAGTTCCTGATGAAGGAATTTCTTCTCAAGCCAGAGTTAAATGAAATATCAGAGTGAAGTACACCAGGCAGAATACGAGATGGGTTGAAAATTTGGCTAAGGCATCATGTAGAAGAATGAAGTTGACTAGCGAGGACGATGAACGCTTGGAAGTTTGAGCATAATAATCAGGTAAGTAAGTTGAGCTTAGATTATGAAGTGTTCTAATACCCTTCTCCTTGCTTGTTTTGCAGGAGGAACGTTGAAGCCTGAGCACGATGTCTTGAAGTGGAAGCATGATGAAGATGAGTTTCAATCTCGAAGGAGGAAAATTTGCAAGAAAATGGCTAAGTGTTAAGACTTAGTATAACTCGAAGTGACGAAGATGAAAACCCTCAAGTGGAAGAAATCAAAGAACAACGCCAAGAAAGAAGATCGAGAACAGTGTGAACGCATCTACAAATGGAATCTTCTAGAAGGATGATGGTGGACATTATGGCGCATTTATTACCCCTCTCCTCTGTGGCGGTTTTAGGGCAATATTATTTAGGGCTGAGGTGGCACGATTCTGGCCACTCTATTGATTGTAACCCTAGCCGTCTTTTGGGACTTGGCTAGCTATATAAAGGGGGAGTCCCCCTCATTTGTAATTCATTAGAATTAGAGAGTAGACAGTAGAATTAGAATAGAAGTTAGAATAGAGAGACAAGTTAGAAGTAGCTTAGTATAGATTGATAGTGTAGAGCATTTTGCATAATTTGGAGAAGAGAGAAAGTTTTCCCTTTGAAAACTTTTGAAGAGATTGTTGTGTAACACATTTTATGATAATAGATATTTTCATTGATGATGGAATTCGTCTTGTCATGAAATGCTAGCAAGGTTTCTTCTTCCTTTCGTATCCAAGTAGCTTAAATTCATGCAAGTAGCTTACTTTGGTGTGTGGTGTTTATTGAGATAGCTTCGCTTTATTCCATACCACTAGCGGCTTGTTGATGATAAGTTCGCCTTGTGTGGTCAACTGGACATTACCTTGAGTTTAACTTCAGTTGTGATTTATGTGCTTATATGCGTCGTTGTGATGGTGTATGCATGTTAAGTCATAATTTGAACATCTTTTGCTATTTCCCTTGAAGATTGCACCGATTTTGCTGAGGCTGTCCGACGGAGGCTAGGTGAAATCCGGTTGAAGTCTATTGAAACAAAGCTCCACATATCCTGCATTTAGAATAGAATGTTAGTTTCTTAGGCCCTAAACCCCCTTTACTTTCCGCACATTTCCGATTAGTATTAGGAATCCCGTGCTCACCTGCCAAATCATTCGAATTACATGAAAACCCTTAGTCAGCTGTCTGCTGTCAACCGCCGAACAATTCTGTAAGTCCCCTTGAAATACCAGCAAATCACATCGAGGCAAACTGAGCCTATTCGCATTAAAGGGACCTTGGAGTTGAACGCACGAACTTTCTTGCAATCTTAGCATCACGGAATACTTTGATCAAGAGAATAGAAGCCATTGGCAGCTTTATTCGTTAGTGCTGATCCGCGAAAAACACATCAACAAGTGCTCGAAACCACTTTTCCAAATCCTATTTATTTGCAAAAAATCGACAACATATGCCCAAGTTATGGCCTTTTACAAAAAACTATTCTTTTAGGGCCTATCTATAGTTTTGGTTCTATTCATCCATGCGACCATCCACCAAGAGTGCAATGGTTGGTGACTATAGTGGCAGCAAAACAAAGAAACAAGACAGCAGTAGCAACTACTAGTGGCATTGCTTGCATCACAACCTACAAGTTTCATCCCCATTGGGGCTAGCATCCCGCAACCACCCACTTATCTCTACACGCGATTGAGCTATTGCTAACATCGGTTCTGGGCAGCCATACCAATGAAAATAAAAAAAATTGATAACTATACCAAATGATGATCAAGAAAAGTACAAAAGAACATTCTCTAGGAGATTTTGATTTCTACAGCAATGGCATTCAATCAAATGTCGACTATACAACCATACAAAATTGTACAATCCATATGGTTGTACAAAATTACAAATATTTGTGCACAAATTTCTTCAAAACCCCCAAAAAACCTCCAAAATTCTCCAACTTCAAACCAGCTCAAACCTTAAATGGATTTATAGGTTTTTTGACCTTCTAAGTTCAACCATGAGGTTTGTTTTGCACTAGCATGTACCATATGAAGTCCACTTGACTAACACTTTAAAAGAACAAAGAGCGAAATTGCAAACGAGACCTCTAGGCACATGGAGTTGTTGATTAACCCACAATAGCCTAAGGATCAATTTGGTAACGAAAACAACCTTCCATACAAGAAAAGAAGCAATGGAAATGCTATAAAGCCAAAGAATTCATTACATGCAAAATGAAACTAGTGCGATATACAATGATGAAAAGTTTGTCATAAAAACAAAGATGAAACCCTATGACATAATAAGACTGTCAAATTTCTTAATACTATCATATGCAACACAAAAGGTAAATGACCTAAGCAAGCTTGAGTATGTTAGCGTGAATAGGACCTATAATGAAACTGTTTACGTAATACATTGTTCACATTGACATACCCCACTTTCTCATGCACAATTTTTTTAATCTTTCTAATTTTACAAAGAGATAAAGGTTGATTTTGGCAATACATCAGCTGATTTGAGAAGTTCAACTTAAGAATGTTCTGCAAGATGACAATAATATAATTTTTTTAAATGAATCTACAACATTTTTGTTAAATAACTCCTACAAAATGTAATATAGATTATAATGTCAGCAGTACTGAATAATTTTAAAATATCTAGATTAGAAATAAACACATATTGTATAGATGCATTACCTGAAATTCTACAGGGGTACTCGTCTGCACGAATTCATCAGATCCATCATTCTATCATAGATGATCAGATCAGTCAAAAATATTAGTAAATTGTTGTACCCCAAATAAATTTTTTGGCATTTTGTGTAAATTGAGCTAAATCTTGTTAAAATGCCATGAAAGGTCTGTTTTAGGTCAAACCAATCATAGAATCTTGGTGGGTTTCTGTCTAGGAACACGTACAAAATTCTGAAAAATTGAAAATTAGGGTTTTTTCCCCTATTTTCAGGGAAATCCCCCGAAAATAGGACCTTCCCAGAAATGATCGAAAATGATTTTGATAGGTTTAAAGGGCTTCACGATCACATTGGTCAAGTCAGAATCATCAAAAGACACGCTTTACTCTGGTGGGTCTATTTCATTTTCGTGAACAGTTAGAGCCCGCCACCAATGGCGACACAAGCATCAGTGCTGAAAGCTAAGTTCCTCAAAAGCTCAATCCATTGGACAACCATGGCTTTTGTGTAAAGGTAAAAAATCATGCTGTTTGATGAAGGGGATTTTCAAAATGAAAAATGCTGAAAATTGACTAAGTCTGGAGAATGCACGCCTTGCTACCAAGAGGAGGCTATGCAATCAAATGCCTTAGTCATTTTTCCCAAACATCCATACACAATGAACGTGAGACATGAAGAAATGGTGATCTTCGACGGAGGAGTTTCCTGAAAGTGAAAAAGGTCAAAATTTGACTAACTCTGGAAACGTTACGAAGGAGAAACAAGTTCACATGCTGAAAAGAGCCTTTTTCAAGCAGGGGCGCCCAAGATCTTTGAGGGTCAAATGCAGTCAGTAAGATCATCCAAAGCAGTCATTCTCGACGTTTGATTGCTGGCTCAACAGTGAAACAAACATCCAGATCATCCGATGAATAGATCACAAGCAGCTGCTGACGAAGCAAAAAGAGGCAGTTGAGGAAATATCAAGAAACCACAGTTGACGACAAAGTTCTAAGGAAAAAGAGCCTTTCCAAAAGAAAGGCGCCCTTCTTTCTTGACCTCCAGATGCTGATAAATGACAAAAGGCTTCCCAGGATATCTTTCTCAGCCCAAGTAGATCTCGGAAACGCGACTGCAAGCATCAACACCTGACAGAGCAGTCAACGGATAATCTGGATCAAAGTAGGCAACTTGTCAGATGGAAATAATCAGGCTAAAAGGCAAAAGCGCCCTTTTCAAGGAGGGGCGCCCTTGGATAAAGGAACCCTAAACTGAAATCCAGGTTTTCTGAAGACAGTCATTTTTGGCGAAGCAGAGCTGGGTACCTGATGAGACATCAAGCGAAATCATCTGACTCTCCGATCAACGAGAAATCTAGATCAAGGCACGAGAGGTCATTTCAAAAAGCTGAAGAACGAAGATTAAAAAATCACTAAGGCATAAGCAAAAGCGCCTTTTCTTGGGAAAGGCGCCCATTTTGTTGAAGCCCTAAACTCAGCTTTTCATCATCATCTCTCCCAGGCACTTCTCTTCAGTTTGGATCCAGCTCCGCAGTGAATGTGTTCACAACATCTTAGGATCAACAGATCAAGCCAGATTCAGGATCAAACTGAGGTTGTTCAAGAGAGAAAATACTTAAAAAACTTGCAAGAAGCCAAAAGGGACGCCCAAAAGAAGTCAAAGGTCATTTGTTGACTAAAGTCAAAAGCTTTTGAGTTAAAGTTGGCTAAAACGCTCCACGATTGGTGGAAATCACCTTTTCAACTTTAGATCAAGCCCAAATCACCTTTTGAGCTTGTGTTAGGTCCCCAAATTTGTGGATCTGAGGCATAAACCTATGTAATCAAGGTATAGGCATCCTACTTCATTATTTCATTGCAGGTTGATGATCAAGAACAGCCATGAGCTCTCAAGGACGCCATTTACAGATCTGGCCAAGGTTTTCATCCGTTCTTCAATATTTCTTACAGATCTGAAGCAGAAGAGGATTGCTAATCTGAGGTTGGATTCAGAGACAGATTTTCTCAGGCAGTCAGATAAAAACTTCCAATCCATCTTCTGTCTACTTCCTCTCTTCGTGTCTTAGGTTTTCTTGCATGTCACACAAAGCAGCAGGCTATATCAGATCTGATCAACTGGGTAGATTCAGTGTAATTTTCCAGTGAAACCCATCTCGTCAGATTTTCCAGAATCACCAAACTTGCTGCCCCTATTTTGGGGTATTTTTCGAAAAAGTTTCAGAATCAAAATTCTGAGGAACTGGGTTTGTTCAGCATTGAAGCACGAACAAAACCCATGTGTGCGAGGATTTTTAGGAAAAATACTTCACCGACAGGAGCTATTTTCGGGGTTTTGGAAGTTAATGCGAAGATGCGTCCGTGTTTACTACGATCCAGCGAAGGCGAGAGTTCTTCTTCACGGAATGACAATTTAAAGCAACATTGCTGGAGAGCAAATGGACATCATCAACAGTCTGCAGATCTTTATCTTTGAAAAGAATACATCTCCCGCTCAGTGGAGACCTGCAGCAGTTACTCTGGACGAAGAAGAAAGAAAGACTGATCTTGCAGCAAAAGACCAATATTACCATCTCCCGCGTGGCAGTAAGCACCTTGACTTGCCAGTTGCGAAGAGATCATTCCAAGCACGAAGCCGCCAAAGTTACCAAGAGCAATAGCTTGCGCAAGAAGAGATGTCGTGTCATCAAAGCATTGACTATCCGGAAACGGAAGAAGTCAACACACAGATCAAGGAGCTGTTGACCAGAAATGGTGAAATGATAAAAGCTATAAATGCACCAAAGAAGGACGTCCTACCCTCCAAGTGGCATTTATGATACTTGAGTTTAACTTGATGTCCCTTTCAAGTTAACTCCATATCCCTTAAATCATGCATTGTCAGATCCCACTGATTAAGGATGTCTAATTGGCTTCCATGATTTGTGGATCTTAGATCTCCACTAAATGTGGATGTCTATTTTGGAGGGATACTTTACATTTAAGTTCACCTTTAGTTTGCTTTCAGTCAACTGAAGTAGTTTCCAGTTGACTCTTTGTTTCCTTTCAGTTAACTGAAGTAGCTTTCCAGTTAACTGCTTGCTCCCCCTTTTTAGGAATAAATCTTGCTAATTGATTGGCAAGAACTCATTGTTAACTCAAGGAGATTTTGGGGTTGCCCACTCCTTTGAGTTCTATAAATAAGAGCCTTGGGCTCATTATTTGTTTAACCTTTACTTGCTATGCAAAATTGCTGCGCCATTGTTGCCAACACTTTGAAAGCGAATATTTGTTCACTCTTGGATGAGAGTTCGTTGGATGATTGTAATTGTGCATGATTTCGTGCCTTTGCTTTCCCAACTTTTGTAGTTCGTTGATAAAGCATTGAAGAAGAATATCAGAAGGCGCTTGCATTTTGATCATCTTATTTGAGTTATGTCTACGTCCTGTGTTTAATAGCTTGTTGTCTCATTTCCCTCCTCGGATAGGAGTCCCTCCTCCTTGGATATTTGTTATTGATAGTTGTCGTTTGATGTTGTTTAATGTATTGACTTCCAAGCTATACTTCGGATAGGAGTCCCTCCTCCTTAGCAAGCTCGTTGGCCAAGGCATCGTGATTTTGTTGTTTCTAGTAAACTATTTCTTAAGCTCATACCTCGGATAGGAGTCCCTCCTCCTTGGCAGATCTCAGATCTAGTTTACCGTGCAGAGTGTTTGCTTGTACCAACCTTATCCCGGTGTATACCCGAGAGTTCAGAGCCTCGGTCATATCCTCTGGAGACGGCGAATTCAAGTGATCCAACCATTCCATTCCCGCTCCTTTACCCTCATGCTCTGTTCATCTTGAAGGTATTGGATAGATAGAAGCTAGTTAGTCGTAGTTAAGATCTGCAGAAACCAGAGAAAAGCTTAGCTACGGCGCATTGTGTTTGTGCACCCTTGTGTCCTGCCGCTGAAGCATAAAAAGATAGGAACTTAGTTAAACATTTCCCTTCCCTACGCATTGCTCCCAGCAGAGAGGGACTTCTCCTCTTTAAATAACGAAGAAGTGTTGCAAAACATTTGAAATAGCTGAACGTTTACAATCAGCACTCCAGAGGTGCTAATTTAAACGCCAACATAAATGTTCCACATTAATGAAAAAATTAAGATAAATACATATACATCGTATTTGCAGAAAAATCTAAAACACATACAAATACAAATTGCCTTTGAAAGATCTTTGAATTATTCCATAAACTAGAATCCTCTTATAATATCACGTAACAAAATAAAACAAACAACACAAACTGTGAAATTTAATGCAGAGCAGTTTAGTATACAGTTATTTCTATTCCTAAATACTAAATAGTTGCACATGAACCATTCATAGAGGCCCGTCCATCTTGAAAAACAAATCCCATTGACTGAAATGTCATAGCAGAAGTGTCTACCACACAGGGACAGAATGTTAAAAGCAACTATATTAGTACAATGTAATACCAGTCAGTTGTTGTTCTCCCTTCTTTAAATATGAAAGAAAAGTCAAAGGCAAAAAATGTAGACATGAAAATTAGTATTATTTATATTGTTCACAATAACCAAACATGCAGGCCTTGAACTCCAATTGATTACACCTGACAAAGACTATTGTTGTACCTAAAATAAAATCATATTATGTCAAGTCGTTAACAAAAATCTTTTCGTCTCTCATTTGTAAGTAATACTAGAATCTTTGTTCCCAACAATTGTCAATATTGTCATCATCATTTTTAGTTGACACCTTTGCAAGGCCAACAAAAGAAGATTTGTAGTGTATCACAGAGAAGCCAAAATCTCCAAAAAATCCCGATTATACCCGATTTTTTGCAAATCAATCCTGCAGACGATTTTTTCCCCCAAAAATCCCGTCTTTTTGAAAAACCGTTGACTGTGATTTTCAACCATTTTTTCCCGTTTAAATTACATAAACAATCACATTTAAATCACATCTGCAAGCTTAATCAATCTCCCACCAACTTGTGAAACCCTCAAAACCTGCAAAATGGTGAAATATTTTATGAATAATGTAGTCATAGCCACGAGATATTTTTAGGGCATGACTACAAAAAGGAGCTTGTCGAGACATGCATAGAAGGCGCAACTAGTTGAAAACTTGTAGGGAGTCAGGAGGTGGTGCATTTGAGTCAAAGGTAGGCAATTCTTTGCTATAACACTTTCAAATGCATTCTATAACTTCATGCTATACAAATAGTATTTGCACAAAATTCAACCAGTGCATACAAATAGATGAATAATTTGTTAAATAAAATTTTCAACTGCACTTCACAAGGATCTTTCAATTTAAATTAACAAGATAAAATACGTTAAATCTATTTTATTTTCATGGGGCTTCCATTCAAAGACATAGTAATTAACTATTATGATAGGTGAATGATCTATATTCCGAGGTTATATTTTAGCTCACTATTCATACTTCATATTTTTGTCGTGCGGACATTACGCCAAATGTATTCATTCTCCCTGAAGGCACATCCTATCGGTGAGACATCTCCTAATCGCCGAGACCTCATGGCAATGAAATCTTGCTTTGCCGATGCCGCTTATTTCGGCAAGAGTTTACCTTGTCGGTGAGACCTTTTACCGAAGCCATCCTTCTCTCGGCGAGATCCTTCCGATGACGCCTCCGCTTCACTAAGACTCTGATGGATCGACAAGACCTTACGCCGATATTACCTCATGTCAGCGAGACATCTTCCCTTCGCCGAGACATTTCACCGAAGTCTCTTCTTTTTGCCAAGAGCTCATTTTACTTCGGGATATTCATTGGGTCGGCAGGACATCACTTCGACGGCCAGACGTTATGGCGATGTCATCTATGTCGGGGAGACCCTTCATTATCGGTGAGACCTCTTGCCTTAGCCCGAGACATCTGCAACTTTACTTTCCCTTGCCCGAGCTCACATACTTCAGCAAGACCTCTCAGCAAGGCCCTTTCTTTTCTAAGCAATGACATCTCACTTAGCCGAGCTCATTTTACTAGGGGAGACCTCTTAGTCGGAGACATAATACGAGGAAAGGGAGCTGCGAGACCTTGAACTTCGGCCAGACCTTGTGATGCCGGGAAGAGCCCTCAGATTACCTTTATCTCACGATATATACATTTCGAACATGTGTAAGTAATCATTCTCTTGTCGGGAGACGTCCCATAGACACCCTATGTCTTGCCGAGAAATCTCCATAAGTTCACCTTTTGTCGCCGTGACAATATCATTCTCTCACCGATGAAGCAATATGTCGGTGTGAGAAAATGGGTCGGAAAAACATAGGACCTCACACCGAGGAATCCCGTGCTTTGTCGGCGACCATGATGCACTCGCCAGACATCTCCGCAAAAGCTTCACCGAGATGCATATCCTTATTGGTGGTCAGACTGGCGTTATTTGAGACTTCTCCTCGAAGAAAAGTCTCCTGCCGATATGTGTATCACTCTGTCATCGGTTAGTGAGACATAAAGATCTCGCCAAGACCTCATTCCGAAGAAGACTTTCATGCTGATGGGGAAACTCTTAGTCGCCGGAACAATGATTAATGTCTTGCCGATAGGTACCTGCATGTGAATTCCAATCGCTGTGACATCCCTGAGGTCTTGCCGATAGGCAACACAGACGTATATTAACAAAATGCATTATGCCGAACTGACTGAGTGATCCCTTTCAAATGAGCTCTTTGTGAAATGGCATCAGATGCATAACCTAACCCTCGATGCAAAAGTCCATTTGGCCCTTATGAACGTCTGAAACATAACCCATCCTGCCTGGTTGAGCCCGTAGGTGAAAATTAGGAATATTTATAAAAAAGATCATTAACGAATTTATACAAGTAATAAACACTAAAAATATAGAATTAACATAAAACATTAAAACCAATATAAATAATATTTTAATTGTGAATATATAGACATAAAATATCCTAATCAATAAGCGTTATTTAATAGAGAGTCTTGCTTTCCTAAGGGTTGCATCCTTCCTTGAGAAGGCATACATATATAATTTTATGAAGAACTGTTTGTCGAGAAATAATTCAATATAGATGCAGACGGGCATGAGTTAAGAATACAAGCCGTAGTGTGTATATCTCAGTGCCTAGCAGATGTTCACAGACAATACATAAAGAAAATGGAAGGATGGAGACTAGTGCCACAGAGACCGAGGAAAGGAAGAAGTTGTGGCTTGCACCAAGTATTCAGCTGAGGGGATCAGCGGGATTTCTTTTAAGGGAGGACTTCATAGCATAAAGTCTCTAAAGGGCAGATAATATATTTTAAGGAGTTGAGCTCTTATTCCGCCAGGGGATGGAATGACACAAAGGCAATTACAATCAAAAAGCACATCGAATTTAAATGACACGGGACTAGGTGTGTTAGACGGCATGAGACAAAGGCCTGATAAAGCCAAAGAGTCTAGCATATTAATAGAATGCATTTCTTAAGGAAGGGAAAGACATCTACCCACAGTTGATGAATAAAGATACTCATGTTCGGTCTGTGCACATGGTAAGGGACATTACACTACAAATTGATGGGAATCTATGATGGGTATCGGATTGGTATGAATCGCCTTCTATTATGGCCAGATAGTTGAGGACCATGGTCTAGGGAAGGAATGGGGCACTGGTAACTATGGAACCAAAGATAGCTATGGAGGAGTTGGAATCATCCATGAGATCAAACTATATACATCTATATACCATTGTTGTCTTTAATTGATGGAGACGGTGTACATTTTGTTCTGCCATCATTGTCTTAAGACTTATTTACCATGGGATGCCGGAGTAGAATAACTACAGTTAAGGAGGTTCGATGTCATTGATCCATCCTCTTGGGAGTATTGAAGGGTCGCCTTCATGATGCTAGCAATGACTGGTAACTTGTAGTATTTAGATAAATTCTAGTCAGTTAAAGACAATTAAATAAAATATATGAAAGTGAAGGATTCGCCAATTAGTAGGACTGACATGTATTCTTTATATATTGATGAGGTAATTATTTATATATACATAGATTTAGATAAGTTTATAATGAATAGTATGGCAATGAGTATATATATATATATATGTATTAGTGGAGAATTGCGCATAAAATATAATCTAGAAGAATCTTTCATAGGAGTGATAAGAAGGAAATGAATAATCCCCTGAGAAGAATGAAATATTTATATCATCTTTAATCTTATTAGTTGTTATTACTGAATTTTTGTTGATCTATAACATTCCTAATGGCTCCTTGAGAAACATCTTTGAATGCAAAGATTCAGATTTAAGTGCTTCCATTAGAAAGGGGTCATTACAAGTGGTATCAGAGCAACTTTCCTGCCATCCTGTGAAGATAGTGTATGCAAACTTACCAAAAGCAAAGGTATACTCTATAAACATATAGAACACATTCTGAATTATGCAAGTCAGGTATGTCTTGTAACCATGGAATGTAATCACTACTGTGACATTCGTATCATAGCTACTAGATGTAAGGGTAAAATAAGTATCAAGATATATGTGTGTGAATAGATAAATATCTATGTTGTTAGTCTGCATATCTATGATTAGTCATTTGTTTGTATTGTTGCTAATATCCTATCTTGAGTTGGACAACTACAATGCTATCCATGTTGTTATTTATTATCAGGCCACTATTATATTGTTGCTAATATGCTATCTTGAGTTGGACAACTACAATGCCATGATGATCTATCATTCTACTAAAACATAGTATAAGAAGGCGACATCATTGGTTGGAGGTTTCTGCAGATCAAAGTGGTAAGTATTAGGTGCGTACTTTCATATCCCTAAATCAGCAATACCTTCATATAGTGGAAAACAATATTTGTTAAATGTATTATAAATGATTGATAAATGATTGGTGATTGATAGATTTAAATCATAAAGGACTAATGCATATACATTCATATGATAAAAAGATTATTAATATCTTGATGAACTCATGAATTCTCACAGCATGTTGTAATTGTGGGTAACTTGTAATAAGAAAAGCATTAGATGCAATTGTTTGTATCATCAAACAATCATGTAGTTGGTTGAGGGATGGAACCGATAGGTTGAGCAGATACTAGAGTCCCTTCAAGGTAGACCACCCTCATTGGATGACTGCAAGTCTGCCAACGAGGATCGAGGGGGGTCATTTCCACGGGTGTTGGTTGGCCACTCTCGGGTTGAGAAGGAAGTGCTCTAAGGTCCTCCTATGGGAATCCTTCCTCCAAACTATCGCATGGACTGTGTGTCTGCCCATTACCAAATTATCATTCTTTTTCAATCAAATCATTAGGGAGGGGAGTTGGAAGCACATGACGGAGAGCAGAGACTAGGGTCCCTTCGAGGTAGGCCACCCTCCTTGGATGACTGCGGTCTACCATTGAGGGCCAAGTGGATCATTACAACGGGTGTTTGTTGGCCGCCCTCGGGCTGCGAAGGGAAGCGCTAAAGGCATCCTTGTGTCCTTGTGTGTGACCTCTCTTGCCTCGCCTTTGATGTTGATGAACAAGGGGTGATAACTTGGGTGTTTTAATATCTATTTAGTTTGCTCAAAAATTTAAGATTGAATGCTTTGTAACATATGTTCATGTGAATGCTTGTGCATTACGTGTATTCGCGTGTCTGCTTCATGTTCTTGTGTATACTTGATGACCTTGGGAAGGAGGGTGAGTCCACGATGTAGTATGGGATACACCGAATCCCCCTTCTCGATTGTCTGATAGCATACTTCATTCAAGTGTATTTGTAATTGATTGTACACCCTATAACTTGTGATTGTATTTGTATTTAAGTGTATACTTGCCGATTTCGTTTATTTGAGTGTATACTTTATGACTCGTGGTTGAATTTGTATTTGAGTGTATACTCTATGATTGTATGTGTATTTGAGTTGACTTGTGACTATATTTTAGTGTATACGATCTTGTGATCATATTTGAGTGCATATTCAATGAATTGTACTTCAATTCGAGATGTATTTGTATTCGAGTGTATACCCTCTGACTTTGCACTTGTATACTCTGTGACTTTGAGTTCAAGTGTGTCCATGAAGATGTATTTGGGTGTTTTTGTTTCTTGGTTAGCATCTTCCTTGTTCACTTCATGACTGATGTACTCCTATACATGACTACTCCATTCTTAAGTGTATGTTGTTTTTGTAATTCATGCCTTGTATGTAATTGTTTTTATCTGTTGAGTGTATCTATATTGCTTCCTACCTTATGAGTATTTATCATTGGATACCTTGTCAGGGTTTATGTGCTCTACGTATGTACTTCAAGTGTATTTCTTTTCTTAAGTATAATTACATGATTTGCATGCCTTGTGTGTAATTTATTGTTTGATGTTTTTTGAGTGTCTTACTCCATGTATTTATAAGTGTATTGCATATATTCATATGCAAACTGTGATTATGCTCTGCACATGTATTCATGTTTGCTCCATGATTTGTATCTTGAATGCATTCAACATGACTGCTCTGTGGATAACTTTCTAATATGTATTTCAAGATTGGTATGTTCTCAGTGTGTCTACTCTATTTTCATGCGTACTTGATGCTTTATATATTCAAGTGTATACTTCATGAATACTTCATGCCTTATTTATAGGAGTCTATGTTTCATGTTGGTGTATGCCCCATGCATTTACTTATGCATACTGCCTACGTGTATTCAAATGTATGATTTATGTCTTATGAGTGTACCTCATGTTTACATACTTGCTTTATGCCTAATGTGCTTAGCGTGTTTACTGCATGTGTATATTCCTGTTATGCATGTTCTATTTCTTGAGCAGATACTTCTGATTGAACATGTATACTTCTTTAGTGTATTTGCATACCTAGAGTGTAGTAATGTGCCTGACTTGTATATCCTAAGTGTATGTATCTTGTGAGCAATTATGTGTTGCTATATATTTCATGTGCCTCCAGCATGATTATTCTGTGAAAGCTTTAATTCGTGTTTGTCAAGATTCTTCATACATGAGTGATCTATTAATGCCTTGAATATGCTTCGTAACGTGATATGTGTCTCTCAATATTTTCTCATGCATCATATGTTAGTAGCTTCATTATTGATGTGATTGTAGTTTACAATATCTTATGTGCACACATTGTGACTGTTTATGTATGATAAATTGCTTCATGTATGGTATGTATTCAACATGAGTGATTATATATGCACCTATTGTATGCCATTGATTGCTACATGTCTGAAATATCTTCTCTATGTCCAATGTGATTGATGCATTGTTAGAATGAGTGTCTACATAACCTTTGCATGTTTACTTTCTTAATAGATTAATTGTAATTCAAGTTTGAGATTGCTTGAGGGACAAGCAATCAGGCAGGTGTGTCGTAATGGAAGTTGTATCTTTAAGACACTGAAGCATATCTCAAATTATTAACCGTTTGGTGGCATTATAATTATAATTGTTAAAACAAAACAATATTATAATTATAAAATAGCGTTATAATTATTAAAATAATAATACAATCATTATCATATAATGGATATTTAATAAATATAAATATAATATTATAATAATAACAAATACAATATATATGAACAAGGAAAAATATTGTTGAGAGGATCTTGGTGTCGGGTTTGAAGAGGCGAGGTTAGGAAAGTTGGGGATGAGTGATTCGAGAAGCCACGAAATATTCCAAGCCAATTTTTTCATTTTTTCAAATTACAAATTACAAACCAATGCACCGTTAAGGTTAGCGAGCTAAACCAAAAGCGTTGCTGAAGCAACTCTAACGAGAGAATGTACCGGGATCGATGTGGGCAAGGTGTGAGCATTGGTCAGAGGATCTTAATCAAAATGCTTATGCAGGAACTCTAACCAAGAATGGCGCCGATGATGGCAAGCATATGGTCAGAGGGTCTTCTACACTAAGTACTGAAAGGGAACTCAACACCAAGTATGTGCTACCCAATCCAGTATGGAGTTGAGGCGACCATATGGCGGAATATTACAAATTACAATGCTTGAAAGAAATAACTGAAAAGCTGAAAGTACTCAACACCCAGAATGTGCTTTCTGTCCCGAGGTGGGAAAGTAGCTACCATAGGGCGGAGATAAAGTAAATACAATAGCAAATACGGGAAGTAGAGTTGAGTATTACAATTTGATAGAGCAAGATAATAATTGCTGTCAGTACTACTGCCAGCTTACAATATGTTAGACAATGTCTTGATATCAATACGAATTGAAAAGGAATAGAGCTGCAACAATGTTTATAGAATTTTGTTCAATGAATAAGGAAACTTGAATCAGAAATTGCACTTTAAAAGCCAACCTGGTAATCTGATTTTTGACAGTCCAGATTTCCGTATGAACTAACAGCAGCCCTGCAACTCACCAATTTGCTCACAACACTCTCAAAACTCACTCAAATCCCACAGAGTAAGATGCAGAATAACCCTAGAATGATGGCGACCCAAATAGCACACTGAAACCCCAGCAAAAGACCTTATATTATTTATGCACGAAAACCAATGCACATACAGATGGTACGGCCCAGCAAGAGGGGCGATTTTTCTTTAAAAATTAAAGGCTGATCTAAAAAATCTGAAACTTAAGACAAGGATTCGCCCTACCCAAATAGAGGGATATGAACAATACCCAGAACAATCTTTTTTGTATTTTTGGATTTATGAAAGGAAACTACAATCTGCTGTGACAAATAATGCAATTTCTTGGAAATCTCTAATATGCAAAACTGAATCAAGAAAGCTACAAGCTGATTACAATGCACACAAATCAATGCAAACTCACAAACTAGACTAATTCACCACTAGTTGCTGTGTTGCAAGCAAGAAGCAATGCCCGAGCTAGGAGGCCTTCATTCCTCGAAGCAATCCAATACCATTCCGGCAGAGTAACAATACTGTAGACAAAAGATGCTGAATTGAGGATCAAAGGCTTCCTTTTATAATTTCATGCTGACCTTCTCGAAACCCTAATCTTCACTTCAGAGTTAAACCCTAATCTCTTCAAAAGATGGCGTCCCTTTCTTCAAAGCTCAATCTTGACTTTTTAAATAAATTCAACACATTAATAAATGCGTCCAAACTTAAGGCATTAATTTCAATCTTGATGAATATAAAATTAACTTAATGATGCCCACCCTTAATGACCACTTTTCAAAACAACATGAAGTCAATAGACTAGAGCCAAAGTCAAATTAAAATATAACATTAAAAGCATTGACTTTTAATTAAAACTCAACTTATCTCTCCAATTGTTGTGCCACATGAAATGAGCAAAATAGCCCGATCAAGCGGAAGTAGGAAGTCAACCATGTCCGGGCAAGCTGGAAGCGGAAATAGAATTTACTAAAATAGTAAATTCCTGAAGATGCTCAGAATGCCAAGAAGAACATACCGTTGCGAAGCTCTCTGAAAACCCAGAAAGAATCCGCCATTGAAACAATCAACTCTGAGCCAGAACATCCTTCAAAACAGGAAACCCTAATTTTACCTTCCGGAGCTAACCCTGGGGTCTGCGGAATGAGCCAATGGTCAGCGAAAAGATCGAGGGATGGCGGGGACATTACAAGCCCGATGCTTCATTATGTGAGGATGAAAATCATCCCGCAATGGGTGTTTTCTAATGGTGGCTGGGTCGATCGATGTCATACGCAATTTCGGAAGCAACCAATTGAGGATCAGGCGGTTCATGGTTTTGTCCATGTGCGACATGATACTCCTTTAGAAGCTTCAAGAGAAGAATGGCGGGTTGATGGTGTTTGGAAGGATACGTAGCCAAGGCTTCGCCACCATAAGACTCGGAGTAATTCAGTATGGAGGAAAAAGGAAAGATCTCGCTATGAAGGAAGAAAAGCATGTGTGGGGAACTCAAATGCTAAGACTGAACGAAACCCTATATCATTTGAGGTGCAGGAAATTATGATGATTGATGTGACGCAGGAAATAAAAAACAATGTTGAAATCCTAAGGGATTTCGCTCTAATATGTCGTTTCATCGAGGGCAATCCCAGTAGGGCAGAGATCAAGGATTGGATAAAGGAAAGTTGGCAAATGGAGGTATTACTTAGGTTTTTTCCAAAAAACTTCTTTGTGGTGGTTTTTGCAGACGAAGAATCAATGAAAAGAATCGCAGAAGGCGGTGTGTGGCACATGGGTAAGCTCCCGCTTTACATGCAATCTTGGGAAAAAAACTTTGATCCCACTCGGTTAAAGCCGTATGACCAACCAGTTTGGATTCGCCTATACAATCTTTCATTTGAATATTGGAATGGTGATTGCTTGGAAAAGATTGGATGATCGTTGGGGACTCTGTTGGACATTGATATGGATATTATAGATGGAGATTTATACAAATATGCCAAGTTGAAGATAGCCGCGATCAACACTGTATCTCGATCAATTAAGCTATAGGTGGAAGGAGAAATCTGGAACTAGGAAGTCGAAGTGGAAGAGGATAAAAGGTTTTGCCTTAAATCTGGCTCAAGGATGCACGATGAGATGTCATGCAAGATCGTGCAAGAAAAGAAGGAATTCGGGAAAGTGGAGAAGGAAAGGAATATAATGGCGAATGAATTGCAAATCATTCCATATGCGACAAATGCGTCGGATCCAGGTTCAAAGGAAAAGGAATATGCGGGGTCGTGCGCGGAACAAGGTGATATCAATGATCCCATGTCGGTTTGGATCCCAGAAGAAGTGGTGAACTCAGGCAATCAAAACAAAGCTCAGATGGAAAACTCTACTCCATTGTCAAATTTTCACACAGAGCATGAACCTGAGGATGAGTTGGATATTATAGATGAAAGAAGTATTACTCAAACTGCAATCTTGCATTTGGGTATGGGTAAATTCGGCAAACAAGGGAAAACCCGAGGAAGAAAATCTTTCAAGCAATTGAGGGAAGAAGAGGCAGTTGTTAGAAACTACCCTAGCATCAAAGAATTCTTAAGTACCAAGGGATGATCGACCTCCCTTGGGAAGAAATGAAGTTGACCACATGGAATGTCAGGGGTCTAAAGGCCCCTGACAAACGACGCCTGGTTAGGCGTCAACTGCAGACTTGTTCAAGTGACATAATTATTCTGCAAGAAACTAAGTTGTCACAAACTGAGGCGGGGATTTTTTTGAAATACATTAGATCATGGAATGGTTACTTTCAAGAATCAGTTGGCGCATCAGGGGGTATAGGGTTAATTTGGAAGGAATCTAAAGTTTCGGTAAAATTTATGTGTTCACAAACGAACTAGTTAGCGGCGGAAATCTTTAGTATGAGTCTAAATCTTTCATTCACATTCATCAACATTTATGGCCCTATTGGAACGAAGGAGAAAGCTATGGTTTGGTCGGAGGTTCTGGGCTTCATAAAATACCATACAACTTCATACCTCATCGCTGGAGGCGATTTCAATGCAATGTTGGATATTTCTGAAAAAAGTGGAGGGATAAGGTCGGAATCTCAAGTAATGTTAAATTTCAAGAGGTTTGTTGCTAGTTCAGGATTGGATGATTGTCAAACCTCAAATGGTGTGTTCACATGGA
>VDFB02197285.1:6095-17997 GCA_007258455.2 Sequoia sempervirens
CAACATGAAAGATGCAAGTTGAAAATACAAGTACCTAGTAGTCTGTTATCAAATGGAAATGTAAGGTCACCTCCAATAATAGGAATGCAAGAATGTCCATATGGTAAATTCTCCAACTCATTGAAATTCATGTGACTAGCCATTAATGTATGTTGCATCCAAAAGTACATAGGAACAAGAACTAGATACATAGATCATTGTGATTGTTGAATATGTTTTGACCCTAATAGTCGAGTGCAAGGTGATGTGAGTAAAGAGAAGAGCAGAGTGTTAGAGTAGAGTATCATGAAGGTTGCTGATTTTTTATATTGAGCTTTAGTGGAACTGTATTTCCTCCTTATTGTAGATGTATTTCTAGTAGTTCATATCTTGGTTATGAGCCACCCTTCTCTTCTATTTTTCTTATTCTCTGGATAGTGAGTCTACTTGGCATTGATCATTTCTGTAATATGTTATAACCAGTTATAATATATTGTGAGGTAATCCTCAGCATGGTTTTCCCCTTTTTGGATTTTCCACACATAAATATAGTGTTCATGTGTTATATGCTTTGATGGTTTCTTTCCTTACTGCAAATTGTATATGATTTTTGAAGTGTATGTTTGAATTCTTGAGTGGTTTCAAAGAATAATCATTCACCCCCTCTTAGTATTTCAAGTGTTCAACACCAATTAACTTCTACAACATAGCCTCCATATTGGTTAAAGGGTAATTATCTTTTAATAAAGACATGTTTAAATTTCTAAAATCGACACATACACTAACATCTCCATTCTTCTTCCTTACTGGAACCAAATTGGAAACCCACATGGAATATTTGATGGGCTAAATATCTCCTCCATCCCTAAGCTTCATAGGTTTTTATTTCATCTTGGGTTCCAAAGTATGTTTAACAGGTCTTTATTTTTATCTAAAGGGTTTGGAATTTGGTTTTAAAGGAATCTCATGCTAGAATAAGTCCTCTCTATATATGCCTTCAAATTATAATAATACCATGCAAAAATATGCTTATATTTTCTAAGTAGATAAATAAGCATAATGTGTTTTTGGGTCTAACTTCTTCCTATTGTAAACCATTTTAAGGGAAGCTTTCATACCTATATTTATCTCTTCAAGATCCTTTTCATGAGCATGGGTTATCTTATCCACATTCCAATGACCATTTTCAAAACTAATTTATAAAGAAAGCAACCATTTTGGGTGCTTACTTTTTTAGTTGAATCAGTTCATTTCAAAAAATAATTTACTTTCCTCTCACAAGCTCAACAAAATTGTAGAAATCAATCTTCCAATTGTAGTATACATATATACAATGCAAAAAATTTATCAAATCCTTAGCATCATTAAATATTTTCCAATTACAAGAATTATTAGGAATAGATGGTGTAGTATTCACTTCTACTTTAGACATTCCTACATAATTTATATCATAGGACATAAGAGTTATATTGGTAAGGAGATATTCCATTGCATTCTTTGACCTCAAAATTCAATCTATAGAAAAGGCATCAAAAATTTATATAGTATCTCATACACCAACCTTATGCTATTTAAGCATCTTGTTTTTATAAACATATTTGGATCTAACTTGAGACACTACTAGCTCATAATACCATAACACTCTAAGATTCTTTATTAAATATTTGAAAACCATGTTATGTCCTATAATTAGTCATTATATACCTTACTACATTTTTTTTACATACAAACTTTAGAGAGAATTAATAATTGAAATAATTACTATTTGGTGATATAAGAACCAATTCAACACTCACTCCTTCCATTGAACATGCATAATAAAATTGTATTGACCATAGATTATCATTTTGAATAGGTTTTTGAACTTTTTGGGCTAACAAGAGGCCAAATAAATAATAATTCACTATAGTGAAAAATTATAATAAATAGTATTACCTTAGGTATGAAATCTCTATCCAACTAATATTCACACCATATATCAGTTGGATTGAGATGTACAATAGGTTAGTCCATGTTACACCATACATTGTCATTTCTAGCATGTAGAGGTTAACTCATATACATCTTCATAATAAGAACACGATTGATCATAATAATGCCTTGTTCATAATACATATTGATAATACCTAATATTCAAATGAGAGGTAAAATTGTTTACATATGCATCCCAATTGATATTTTTTATTATAGGCCAAACTGGGATCCATTGTTAATCCCCAAGGATTCCCTTTAGGTAAAGGATGCCCTCACCCTCGACTGGATGTTTTTCACCCATGTTTTTTGAGGTTGGGATTTTAATGTGGCTCCCAATCTCAATCTCCTAAATGAATAAATTATTAATATATTTAATTATTGTAGTTTAGGAAAGTGTCCCTTTTTAAACATAATTTTGGAAATAATAATAATAAATGAACTAAATTATATCTTAATTTCATGTTGTAATATGTATTCTTAGCACTACACTAAGTTTAAGGCCTTTTAATTAAAAAATAGACTTAATTGTGCCTCATTTATGGTGCTGTAATGTGTACCCCTACACTTTCACGCCAATCTAGAGCTTTATTACTAATTGAGGTTAATTAAACCCTTGATTGGCCTCTTTAATTCAATCAAATCCCAATTAATTGTAACTTCTAAAGGATAAACCCTGACATTCATTAATGACATAACATAACACTTAACATTGGAGAATGTGTGTCCTAGGTAAGTAACCTAGGACCCATTAACCCAAGGTCGAATGGGTCCTCACTTCTAGGCCTAGGACCTAAATTTCAAATATTTTTTTGGTGGTTTTTCAATTATTGCAAATATGTATTCACATTTTGGCTTGTGTTATTTGAATTTTGGGAATTAATGCTCTCATATGTATAAATAAGAGGTCATTTCATTATGTTTAACCTTGAAGATTTTAAGCAAGTTAAGAGTATTCAAGTGAGCATTATCATTCAAGTGAGTATTATCAAGAGAATTTCAAGGCATTCAAGAGTAGATTTGAAGAAGAATTATTACAACAATCAATATTCCACTATCATGTCAAATATTTCTTGCATTATGCATGTTATTGGAGCTAATATGTTGATGTAGTGTTTAAGATCCATTCAAGCATATTAAAGTCATTGTTTCAAATTGTAAGGCTCCTCCCTTCATATAAAAGCTTTAACTCCCTATATTAGAGTTTAGTTAGTTATGATATCTCTTTATTATGTAAGATAGTCTCAAATGTTAAGGCATTATATTAGTGTTCTTATTATATAATTAGAAGGTTATTCATAGTTGTGTGTTGCTATAATAAGCAAGTCACCAATCCTTAACGACTTCCAGGAGGAAGTCATTATAAGGGGGGGAGAATGTAAGGCCACCTAATCATTTCCCTTTGATGTATCTTGGGATCTCCTTGTAGTTTTTGGTGTGAGGTGATTGTTCTCCTTAAAACATAAATTAACCTGCATGTAGTTTTATGTGGTAGTAATGTAACTAATATTCTTAGATTTTCTATTTCCATGGTAACAATGAGTTTCGTTTTGAGAAGGTTACTTCCTAATTGTGAATAGTAATAGGGGCATAAGATGTTGCAAATTGATAACATATGCTTGAATTGAGATTGGGTCTAACGAGACACTTTGTTGTTTTGATATTATGTTGAGAATAAGGATATAAAAATAAATAAATAAAGAGAATATATATAAAAATCTTGAGGTAGTAACTATATTGTGATTTCTCTCAGTGTAACTAGTTGAAAAAAAAAAGGATGATAAAATTCTCATATAATTATTATATTTACATATTATCTTCAATTATTTAAATGATCCTTTTTATAAAAAAAATATAAAAATAAAAATTATAAGAAAAACAATAATTATTTATGAATATATCATTTATTTAATTATGGAGTTATCATTAGCTCTGACGTTTAAGATATATCAACTTATAATGAATTTATTGAATATGATTAAGTAGGCAATGAAGTAGTTGTGAACCTAATTAAAGGTCCTATTTTAGATTAACTTTATGGAATAAGAGCAATGAAAATGGGTTCATGAGGATCCGACTTGGGAACAAGTGCACAATTGGGTTATAAGAGTGGAGTAGAGTGTCATGTGTGCTATCATATCATTCCAATCTAGAAACCCTTGTAAATTTATATTTCATTTTATTTGATCTGGTCATAGGGTTCAACCTTAAAAGCCAAAGTCGACTTTTAATTTATACCACAAGGATGTACCCTCCTATTGGTAAAAGCTTATTTGAGTATCAAGCTCTAGTGTCGAGACTCTGATTCCTGCACTTGCTGGCATTAGGCAAGGCCATCAAAGATGAGCCCCCGAGGAATTAGGTTTATCCCCTTAGGTTCCCCTATATTTTATTGAAAGATTACTTTGGGAGTTGGTCTTGTGTTGAGAATTGCTCATTTTTTTGGTATTTGTGTTATGTCCTTAGCTCTAATTTCATGTTTAAGTTTTGGGCATTACATTTGGTATCAGAGCTAGGTTGCAGCATTGGGATCTCTGGTTAGTGTTGCCCATGTGGTATTGGTTGTGTGAGTTTTCCATTTTTATTGCTCATCTTCTTGTTGTGTTTGATTGTTGACATGATCCTTTTTTATATCTTGAGTTTCTTTTCATAACTCCTTGATAAGGGTGTTTGTAAAAATAGTGAATAATCATGTTGTTATTTTTGTTTGAGTGCTATGTATGCTCACATGAACGTTGCATTTTATTATGAAAAAATTGATACTATGTTCATATATTTGATTTTAGAAAAGGGTAGTGAATTGATAATGATTTTGTTAGTCACAATCTCAGGATTGGGTGTCTTAACTATGATTGTTTAATGAGTTATTTCTCTATGTGCTTTGGAGTGACTAGGAAATGAGATTTTTTCTTGGGTGTGAATAAATTAAGTGTTTTATTAATAGTACATTGTAGCTTGAAATCGAATGAATGCATTAGTAAAATTAGCATTGTTAACTTTCAAAACTAGATTCTTCTATCTTTACATGATATGCTTGAAATGTAAATGTTGACTCATATATCTTGATTTGAGATGCAATTGTTAAATGCATGACTAAGTGAAATTATAGAAAAAAGGAATGTTGTACTTGTAGTGCTAATGAATTGGATGATGTTTTCTCTAACGTGTTGAGCATTGAGTAGACTTGTTGACAAAATATTTTTATGAATGTCATTAGTTAGGAAGATTCATTGTTATGAAATTAGAATTATGCTAACTTGTTTGAAATCAATGAGATGTTGGTTTAATAGATAATGTATTATGTAAGTGTGTGTGTTATGATACACCATCTTGTGAATGAGAATGAAATCCATGGAGCTCTCATGGTTAGTGTATTTAATTTTTTGTATCAATGAGATAAATTGGAATGTGTGGTGATGCTCACAATTTTACATCTATGAGTAGATTTTACATATATTGGGAAGAGAAATGTTGGAAGATGATTCTTGAAAGGTTTATGGAAGTATGGAAATAGTCCTATTGCATTAAAAACTAAAAATTTGAAATGTATTAACTTTGTATTCTTTGTGGATGTGAATATCAATGGTGGTTATGTTGTGTATTGTTCCAAGTTTTATGATTGACCAAGTTGTAAGAGTTGGTGTAAGTCATGCATTTTTGACTCATGTGGAAAGAAGTTAGGAAAATCATGATAAATTAAAGTGTTGTTACATGTGAATTTGAACCAGTAAATGTGTTGTGCCCAAGTATGTGATACAGGGTTTCCAACTTGGGATAAGGGTGAGAGGACATCGAGCACAATCCCTTACATGCACCCTTTGTGATTTCTTATTTTATGTAAGCCCATCATTTGTGAAATGAGGTAATCATGTTATGTGTGTGTACGTGTGTGTACTAAATGAAATGTGAATCTCCTTCATGTGAGTCTTGTTCTTATGTTAAATGTCTACCCCTAGTGTATGGTTCCCCTACGGGATGAGAGCCTGCTAGTGTAATTAGGGGTTGAGAGATGGAGAACCTCCATCAAAATCTTAGGACTTTTAATGGACATTAGTTCCCATATGTCTCCCCCACACCCTTGGATCATGCTAGTTGATTCATCGTGCAAGCCTATTTCCTTGATGTTTACCTATGGATTAAGGATGGACCTAAGTGTACTTTTGGAGATATATTATTGATGATTCAATTATTACATGAGCTCTATGTGGTTTGAGACCACTATGGTTAGAGACCACCATTTTTCAGCATGCTATTTTATTTTGTGGTTTGAGACCACTGTGGTTAGAGAACTACCATTCCCCTCCTCCCCCTTAGGTGACTTATTTAAAAGTCACATGGTGATTGTGATGTGAAATTTGTATAATTGTTGGACACACATTTATTTATTATTTTTATGACTTTTTCTTTGATTGATCAAGCCAACAGTGTTGAATTCTTAAAGTTACTTGATTGATTGAGTTATGAAATTGTCCTTTTTGCCTCAAGGACTTTATAATTTTAAATTAATATTTACATGTTTCAATGTAGCTACAATTTTATTTTATTGAATTCTTTTTCCTTTTTATGGGACATTTATTGAAAATTTTGGTTTGATCTCACCTTACTTGGTTTGAGGCTTTAATTGTTAATTGTAAACTGTTGGCATGTGTAGTAATGTAGCTATGTGTAATTGTCATACTCATGAGGGGTCCCTGACAAGATGTATGGGGGGAGTAGATGGCCTAGGGAATTATTGTTAAAAGGGTTAATGAGACCGGTATGGGATGGTTATAAACCATTTCCCCTTGATCTATCTATTTTTTTTTGTTGCACTATAATACTATGCATTCTCAGAGGATGATTTTGTACACTAGTCATCCTCATCCTCAGCCCATTTTGTGTGAGTTCACAATGTGTTTGATATGGATTTAATGGAGTACAATAGATATGGGAGTATGGAGATTTACTTTTGAGCATTGAGATATGTATGAGTACATTGAGGTATGTTGTGGAAAACTATAAAAACAAACTGATAAATGAGGTTTGAGATATCTTGTTAAGGTATTCAATAGATTGCATAGAATGTGATGTGATACGATATTTAAGGTTGTGATAAAGTGATTTGGAGCCAATTTGGTTGCTTAAAAATATTTTTGATTGAAAGAATTATGTTGAATGATGAAGGTGTTAGTGTGATTTTTTTTTATATTATTATTATTATTATTATTTTGTTTATACTAGTGTAACTCCATTTGGAATGATGTGTTTGTTAATTTAAGAGCTACATGGTGAATGTTGACATCATTGTATTGAAATTTTAAAACAAAACGGTGCATTGTGTGTATTCAAATTTATCTCTATTATGCCACGATTCTTATGTTGTTAGATCTTTTCTATGATATAATGGTTGATTTATAGGATAAAATGTCATTCAAATAGTTAATCATCATTTCTATAAGTTTATGTGTGGTATAGGGTGGGAATTCATTCCCAAACCTTAGTAATATTAACTTCTTATGTTATGGTTTAGATGGTTGTGATATCGTTGTATTATATATTATATTATCAAATAGTTAAAGTGTCATTCTAGTTCTAAATAGTGATTATAATGTTATTCATATTGAATTGTGTTGTTCTAATGAGGCTAGGTTTCCAATCTTTAATCACTTTCAGGAGGAAGTCTATATAAGGGAGGGAGAATGTAAGGCCATGCTTTTCCTTCAATATGATTTAGGCTTATACGATTATATGACAAAATCATAATATTATTATATGCCTAGATTATATTCACTTAACATAAAGGATCTTCCTCTCTTCTGTTATTAGTTGAATTCAGGATTATATACTTACATACCTTGAATTTCATTTACTTTTTATGTGTTATTTATCCATACTCGTGTTTAGTGCTAACAGCAAAATAAAAATAATATTGTTGTTATCTTTTGATTGGACAACAATCATTGTTTGGAGATAGTGTTATTATGTTTAAATTCAAAGGGAAGACCAAAATAAACATAACAATGTTATTAGTATTGAAATTTAGACGTAAGTAGCAAACATTATTAGTATTCACTTTTAATTTTGGGTTAAGAGTTAAAATGCAGGGAAAGAATTGAGGTATATATAGGTATATTTTGGAGGATAGTAGTAGAGCAAAGAATAGAAATATTTGATAATGAAGTGTATACATTTAATGGATATATATAATTAGTTATATTTTAATGGAGCAATTATATTCGTATACTGAAGTAACATAATTTCTTGGCAGTTTCTAAATATTCTTCTGGTTTGTTCCACCATAGAATACATGTAATTGAAGTTGAACACTCCAAATTACGTTTCTAAGTTCGAATTAATGAAACAAAGAGTTTAAAACTAGTTATTATGCCACCAATAAACTCAAAGATAAACGCAAGCCTAAATCACCAAACTCTAAGGGATTCTCTGGGAAAGTTGTTCCATGTCCCTAGTAAAGCGGTAGTTTGACCCTTGAAATCATTTTTGTTGCACTATAAGATGTTGGGACAGTTAATTAAATCAAGAAGATCTGATTTTTCCTCTGGGAATGATAGCAAGGGATTTGCTTGGGGAAACATCTTGCACATACCCCTTTGGAAAATCAAGAAGTGACACAGATTTGAGTGGTGAATCGGGAGAGTTGAAGATATGCATGAATGATCTGATCTGATGTTTCTAGTTTTTCTGCTTTTCTTCTTCAGTTTTGTTTTAAAGCATAATAAAACTGCGAACGGGTGCAATTATTGTACGGGCGATAGTTTTAGTTTTAAAGCGTTTTTCATTAATTTTCTTCCTTTGCATTTGGATAATATTTTTCCTCACAGCCGGATCATTGTCCTCAAATCTCTTTATATAGAGATCTTGGTTTCATTAATCGGGGGAGAGGATACAAAGCTTGCAAATCTTTATGCCTTAAATGTATGCCCACGCCCTGTTCAGGGAGGTCATTTTTAGAACAGGCAAGGAGGACGTTGAATATGTGGTAGAATTTGGCTTTATACCCGCCATATGCATGATCATGAAAGAAAAAAGGGGAAGGAACAAGAGAATTTCAAGGTAATAATTGTAGCTTGATTGAAACGATTGTTGTGAGAGAGCCCACAAATAGAAAATCAGGTGTTCTAGGTAGGGACGCGTATGCCTTTAAGGCATGGCGCTTTGCTGTTACATGATGAAAGCCGAGCTCCAAATCTTTTTGCACAAGAAAAGATCAAGCTATAGGGGCACGCAGGAGGAGGAGTTATAGTTTAAGATGGCATTAAGAGATCGATGTAAGAAGAAAAAGAGGTTGGACTCCTCTCTCACTGTCCTTATGAAGTTTTTCCAATCTGCTCGCCCTGCACAGAAAAAAGAAAAGAGAATCATTCGCCACACAGAAGATAGGAGATGACACCTGGGAAGGAGAAGATTAAAGGGAGAGAGTGGGGCAATCAGACGTCGGGATCACTTTTAAATCATGGGTACCGACTAAGGAGTGCGCTAATAGGTAAGTTTGACTATAATTCTTTCAATCCATTTTTTTTATGTCTGAGTTGGTTTTCAAATGTATTTAAATCTATTAAGTTGATTGAACTCGAGTTGGATTCTAAAATTCTAACACATAGAATATTTTAGTTAAAACTCGCCATCATTTTCATTTAGCGAATTACTGAATACCACTAAGACTGTGTTCAAACAGTAAATAAATAGGAAAATGGCTATACCTCCAAGACAGTATATGAGAATGATGGTCACACATAAAGGATACATAACACAGTGATTCATTTTCAACTTCAATACCTTGGATAGCAGTCGATCTTGATTAAGTCTTTATGGTACATTTATACTATGAAAATAATTGCGATTGAAGGACTTAAAACAATCTGACTTCCCTTAATGATTATAGTCTAGAATCAAATCTATTAACACGTAACAGCTTAAGAGTTCTATGCAGTTTAAATTTCAATAATCAGACTCGTAAAGTTTACAAATATAATTCTTGAGCTTGTACAACTACATTAATGACGATTTGTTGCCTTTATGCACCTTGTTAAGGCATAAATTGTACTAGTGTTATTTTTAACATAAGGTGAAAGGAGAACAATTGTTGGAATGCATTTCCATGCAACTGATAGTAGTAAACAATATCTAATTGGCAATGAGGAAACATCAACTTTTAGTTTATGTATATTACGTATAACTTGTCATTTAGTTTTAGGCTTTTAGCTGCTTGAAGTTTTGTATCTACCTTGCTAAGAGATGTGAGTTGGGATGCAAGGCAGTTGTAATGATTTGTGGAATATGTTATTATATTGATAATCCCTTTAAAGCTTGATCCAATGATTAGAGTATTTTGTAGTTATTAATGAGTTTAGCATTGTTGATCAATATGATTAGCGTGAAGAAGACTAATAATTTTATAATTTTTTTCATTGCTTAGCACTCTTAGTGTTTGGAAAATAGATTAATGTCTTGTTCTTCACTTAAAAATATTGCTAGTAATTCATTCAAGTGACTTTATGATATTATTGTTTTTTATTGCGAATGAGCCTTGAATATGTGTTCTTACAATGAAATCAAGTTTGTAATACACAATTTTGTTAAACATTGGGTTGATAAGTTTTTTAAGCATTATTTTGTTTGAATATTACTAGAATAAGTATTAGATAGATATAGGCAATGATTTTATTCTATTGTTGACCAAATTATGTTTTGGAAACCATAATGCTCTCTCACTCATACTTGTTACATTAAATATTATGGCGAGGGTAAATTCTAAGGATTGATTAGATCAATAAAATCCAATATAAAAATGATAAAACCAAAGCTCTATAGAGTACAAAGGAAATTAAGCAATAAGCGGTTATGCATTGAATCACTTGAATTCCATGATTACCTCCATAGCACCTTCTTACTTGTTGGATGATGTTTCCCTCAGATTCATTGTTCGAGCAATCTGAAAATGTCTAAGTCCTACACCAAGCCTTGAAGGATTTGATAAATGCCTAAAGTCTATGCCTATGACTATGCCAATATAAGTGAAAATGCCTATGCCTAAACAATGTTGAGATTTAATCAAAATGACAATAATAAATGCTATGAGAAATCTAAGAATGCAAGTGTAAAAATGAAATGCCTATATTATGTGCGTGTGTAATCGAAAAGTGAGAGGAAAATGGCATTTTATAGAAAATACCATTTCGAATGGACAGTCGAGATTAGTGTATGATGAGAACCTAAAATGAGAGGTCCAGATTAAACCTGAGAATCCCTAATTAGGGTTAGGTAAAAATCATGTCGAGCGGTCCGAATAATGTCTCGAATGTCCGGATCGATGGTGGAGAATAAATGAGATAGTTAATTAGAAGAAATAAAGATATTCAAAAAATCAGGAAGATAAGATTGCTTGATTTGCAAGATTCAAAAAATCAAGAAGATAAGATTTGAATTGAAGATTCGATTTAGAAAATCAAGAATACATACTTGATTTTTTGGAAGAATAATATCTTTTGAATTTAATTGAGAATTCAAAATGAAATAATTTTATGTGACAGAAGTAAATAATCTTTTTTAGATTATTTACTAAAAAGAGTGAAAGTTAATGAAATCATTTTAAATATTTTCATTTATTTAAAATGAGAGAAAAGTGAAATTAGTAATTAAATAATTAAAAATAATTATTTAATTTGGAAGATAAGACTGAATAATTAGATAAATTAATAAATTAATTTAATTGTGACAATTAGTGACATCAAATAAATAAATGAAAATTCATTTATTTAATAATCGAGGAAAATTAATGGAAAGAGGTAATTAAATAAATTAAGAAATTTATTTAATTAAAGGAGAAAAACTTAGACTATTAATGGTATTTAATAAATAAATAAAATTTATTTATTTAATAATCATGAAGAATAAAAAGGACATGAATTAATTAAATAATTATGGATTATTATTTAATCAATAGTCAATGTGG
>VDFB02197288.1:0-38148 GCA_007258455.2 Sequoia sempervirens
ATATAATTATAATTATATAGATTTATAATAATTATAATGACATATAATATTATAATAATAAATGTGAATATAAAATTCTTCAAGCTCCTTTCGGGTTTTGTTTTTGTTAAGTACCGACCCATGCCTCAAATAAACATCATCGATTCTATTTGATAAATGACTGTTAGCCTCTGCCACGTGTTCACTTAGCACTTTTCAAAGGAATTCTTCCCTTCATTTTTCAAACGATGCCCACCATGTTTCCATGTGTTGTCATCGTGCATGCTTAAAGATTGCTCCCTCTCACTCTTGAATCAGGCCCCGACCGTGTGCCACGTAGCATTCATCCACACATACTTTGGTGGACCCCACAGTTGATGCCAAATAAAAAACACGTTTCTACGTGTCTTCTTGGTGTAAGCCTTCAACGATAGGGAGGGAGAATGAACTACGAGCTGCAAAATGCCGCCACACGTCTCCTTGACGAATGTTTCTTCAACGCAAGGGATGGAGCAAACTATGGGTTGTGATATGATGTCATGTGTTCTAACTACCTATACTAGGTGGCGACACTTGTTTGCATGAGACTATCCCGAGACCACTGCCATCATTCGTAGAGGATGCACCTGGATGGGGAGTGACCACATGCCATGTACCCGAATTTTTTTTTGTTACAATGGTCGAGGGAATCATTGTTGTTACATCATTGCTCAGGATTCCAAATCTTTTCAATTACTGCTCGATAGGCGGTGGGAATGCTCACTATATATACTATTTATTTCTTAAGGGGGGTTCTAGGTTCTAAGTTCCATGAGTTCCAAGAGTTCAAGAATTGCAGAAATATAGAATTTTGGAGACACCGAGCCTTTTATTGTTATTAGATTATTGCAAAAAGACTCACAAACTGTGCCATTGTTCGGGCTTTCTATTTTTCTTAAGCTATTTGATTAACTTTATACTGTGTCATTATTGTTTGAATGGTTCATTTACATAACTTCTATAATTTTAATGCAAGTTTGTTGGTTTAGATCACGCCTTTTGAGTCCTCTTTTTAGTGAATGGGTATGAAAATTATTAAATATGTCATTGAATGTGTTGTTCATGCTTCAATCTTTAATTTTTGTCATTCTAGGACATAGTAAATTATTGAACGGGCCCTTAGATCATATCCAAAAGATTGATTTATCATGTCTTTTATCTAAATTCTGGCACATTGCCTTAGTTAGATCCTTTATTTTTATATCTACTTTCTTTTCCCTTTCCAAACCCCAATTACAAAAGAAGCCAACTTCTTTAAAAATCTAGAGGTCACTCAGTTTAGCGCAATAGGTCTCCCATAAACCAAGTTTCCCACAAAGGGCTATTACCTTGCCAATTTTTGGCATCAACAGTTTTTCTTTTTCCTGGCACGCTCGGTGGGATGGAGCTTAAATGAACTTAATTTTAAGGAGGATGTATGAGCCATTGACTTGTAACTAGGTCCTAAACAATGAATAATCTTGATTTATTAGTACCATCATTAGGGATAGTACAACTTGTGACCCAATTAGTGAAATTTTGGCTTCCTCCACTCTTTCCACTAACCATATTGCCTGCTACTAATAGAAATTATGTGGCATGGGATGTCAAAAATCCTCTTGTAGTGCTAGTAGCACTCGTCGTTTGGGAACCTATCCTAGTTTCTGCCTTAAAAGTTATACCTAAATTCACTAGAGATGGCTCAAGAACACCATTCGAACATCTACAAGATGTCACAGATGTATGCCTAGTACACGACATTACAGACCAAAATATAGCACTAAGGTTGTTCGCTGCCTCTTTCAAAGGCAAGGCACTAGATTGGTACTAGACACTACAAGAAAACACTATCAGTACCTTGGATGAGCTCAGAGATCCTTTCTATCAAATATTTTTGAACAACGGAGACTGGTCGTCATTGTATTATCAATCGTTGGTCATAAAATGAGCTCCACATGAAGCCATGGCTGACTTCAATGCCTGGTTCCATACAAGCTGATAGAGAATCCAAGTTGATATCTGCCTGCCACCCGATCTGGCATTCATGTTCTACTTGAAATCTATCAAACTCGACATTTCAATGATGATCCAGTCTTTGGGCGGGACCACACTACCAGACGCCTACAATGTCACTGTCAAGGCGAAGAATAATTTGATAGACACCAAGAAGTTTCCACCTCAGCCCATCATTCCTATATTTCCAAAAATATTGGTTCCTGCTCATGAGATGCCTTCTACTAGCACGTCAGTTCCTCCTCAATCTATGTGCACATATTCAAGCACGCTGCAGAGTGTTGCTTCCACATTTGACTCTTCAAAGGAAGATATGAGTGATGTAAAGGAAATGTTGCAGGCCATGGCCAACGAGATAACCATTATCAAGTGCAACTAGGTCGTGCCTTCGAAGCTAACCATCAAAATTATCAAGGCAAAAGGTCCGCTTACCAACAAATCTAGTTCCAAGGAGGCGCTCACACAAATTTGCAAGCACAAACAACAAATCAAATAGTGTTGATACTCACTCCACTATAGAGTGCTAATCTAAGCTCAAGCAAAGAGCTAACTGTAGGGAAGAATAATTTAATTGATGAAACCAACCCCTAGTGCTTCCCTTGTGGTGATTCACACATGCCCTGAAATTGTCCATGCAACAACCTACAACAAAAGGTGGTAGAGTAGCGCAACCAAGGTGCAACGTCAGATCCTAGAAGCTATGTGTATACCTCTTCGCAAATGGACAATGTGGTGCTCATCGCATAAATGCAGGGGATGTCACTAGAGCAAGAAGCATGCATCTCTCCTGATCACACACTCTTCTCACGAATGGAAGAAGAAGAAACTATGTTTTCCAATGAAGCATCCACATCTAAAGCACCACAAGTACAATGTGATTACAACACCTGCTCAAAGAGTACATTCACGGGTGAACCAATCATCTCGCAATTAGTCAATCTTCAACCTAAAAGTGCTTCTGACCAAATGCTTAGTACCTCCGCAGTGGTGCCACAATGTCCGCCATGAAAGAAAATTGTTATAACAAAAGCTAGGGAGCATAAATCTTCGAATCCGCCACCCTTGAATGTGGTGGAACAATTGAAAAAATCATCCACTAATGTGTCCCTTTGAGATATATTAGCTATTTCAAAGCAAAAAACATAACTATAGAAGGATCTCCAGGAGGACACGAGTGCAACGCCAATGGCGCAGTTGCTTAAAGGAAAGACTATTGATCAATCACTTCCTACCAAAGTTCTCATAAATAGCACAATAGAAGCTCTCGCTGAGGTAAGAGATAAGCCAAAACCCAAGCCCTTCTTCCTAACGCTTATTGTGGGAGAGAATTTATTACACAATGTCATGATTGACTCCGATCCCAACACCATAGTTATGCCGAAACATATAGCTAAAGCTTTAGGGCTCAGTTATGAACCTTTGAAAAGATGAGTGATGCACCTTGATGGAAACAGAGTTGAAACTGTCAGTCTCATCAAAGACCTTCCCTTGACTTTATTCGCCTGCCCTAACATCATAGTGTCACAAGATGTACTGTGATCATAGATGTTCCCCCCATGTTTGACCTCTATCTATCTTGAGAATTCACTTCAAAGGTAGGCGGATACCTGTCCCTAGATTGGCCGCACATGATCCTCAGGAAAAAGCACGGTGCAAAAATGAAGATAGAATCTGAAGCTCTGCATTCAAAATATGTGGCCAATGAAGCCATGGTCAACTTTGAGGCTGCTCATACTTCTATCACCAAGCAAGAAATGTATTGCGCTGAGCTACTAGAAGATGAAAAAGTGACTGAAGATTGGACTGATCAAGAAGATTTTCTCTTGAGCGAACATATGGATACTGATCGTTTCGACAACTACCATGCTACCAGGTTGGGCACCTACATCATCTATGATGAAGATCAAGTGCTCCCAAAGCTTGTCAAAGAACCCGAGAGTGGTCAAGCCTTAGAGCTATGGACATTGCAACTCGACGGAGCAAGATGCAAGGTTGGCACAGGAGCTAGGATATGTTTAATATCCCCACAAAATGACAAGACCCTGAGGTCCTTCTGCTTCTAGTTTTCTTGCTCAAACAATGAAGCTGAATATAAAGGATTAGTGCAAGGCCTTAGCCTTGCGGAACTGATGGGCATTAAGCAACTAATGGTGCTCAAAGATTCTGAACTAGTAGTCAATCAAGTCCATGGAATTTCTATGGCCAAGAATGTTTGCATGCAATCTTATAAACACCGAGTTTGGGCCCTGATTGAGAGCTTTGAAGCCTTCAACATTCAAATGATGCTTAGAGAATAAAATACAGATGTGAATCGAATGGCAACAATCAGAGCCTAGTTTGATCCTACCTCTGACCTCATTCACAACAAACACTTTTTACGAGTGATAGTCCTACTAGGCATTCTAAACAATGACCAAAGCTAGCAAGTGTTTGATAGTGATGAACACATTGCCTCATTCATCCAACAGTCAGGAGAATTTCTTGACCAGCTCCACCCGAAGATCATTGAAGCTTACGAAGGACAAATCATTCAATTGAAATCCAACAAGCTTCCAAAGGGATTGGTCAGTCTTGAAATTTTTTCAATTGTGATGATGCAAGAAACGACAAGAGGAAGTTTGTAGCAGACAAAGGTGATTATGCGAATCTTCAAGTCAGAGATGAGAGGAAGCTCAAAGTCGGGAAGGATCTCTCACATCATGATAAATAAAGGCTCGTTGACTTTTGCAAAAAATATGAAGGAGTGGTGGCCTGGTCATATGATGACCTCAGGGGATATGATCCCAATATCATCTAGCATACAATAGAGTTGGTGGAAGGCACAAAATTGGTCCACCAAAAATAGAGGCCAGTGACTCCTAAGATTGAAGTGCTAATGGTGCAAGAATTAACAAGGCTAATCCAATCATAGATTGTCTTCTCAATCAAGCATATCATGTGGGTATCCAATCTGGTCCCGGTCTGAAAGAAGAATGGAGATATCCGTCTATGTGTGGACTTTTGGGACCTAAACAGAACATCCCTGAAGCATCATTACCTACTACCTTCAATGGAGTCCATCCTGTAGACGGTGGCAAGATTAGAGATGTTTTCCCTGTTGGATGGTTTCTCCAATTACAATTAGATTTGGGTCAAAGAGGAGGATCAACATAATAAAATGTTCACTACTAAGTGGGGAACGTTGGCATATGCTAAGATGTCATTCGGCCTCTCAAATGCAGGAGCCACCTTCCAGCGGGCAATGGATATCGCTTTTATCGAACTAATAAACAAGATTATCCTAATCTATTTGGATGGTTTGACAGTGTTCTCCAAGTCCAAGGATGATCATTTTAATCGCCTTGATATGGTGTTCAAGAAATGCCAGGAGTTTGGGATATCCTTGAACCCCAAAAAATGAGACTTTGGAGTACCGCAAGACAAGCTATTGGGACACGTAGTGTCCAAAGAAGGAATTTTAATTGATCTTGACCAAGTGAAATCAATCAAAGAGCTTCCCCTTCTAGTCAACAAGAAAGGCATCTAGTCCTTCTTGGGAAAGGTAAATTTTGTTAGCAAATTTATTTTTGACTTCGCAGGAATAATTAGGCCAATCACCCTGATGCAAAAAATGGATCAAACATTTAAATGGACAAAAGAATCCAAAGAAGCCTTTGAGAAATTCAAGGATGCTATTTCCTCCGCTCTTATTCTAGTCAATCCAAACTTATCAAAGGACTTCATAATATATGTATTAAGTAGCAATTCAAGCATTGCTATTGTCTTATCTCAGAAAGATGATGAGGGCAAGGGAGAACACCCCATAATATTTCACTCCTAGACCTTGAAGGAATATGAAACAAACTACAACTTTGTAGAGAGGCAAGTATTTACAATAGTTAAGGGACTCAAGAAGTTCCGACACCTAATCTCTTGCAATAAGGTGATTGTTTATGTCGTGCATTCTAGTGTGCACGAATACATCATGGAAGGAGAAACCACTGAGAAAAGAGCCAATTAGATCACCAAGATCCTTGAATACGACATTGAGGTCAAGCCTACAAAGATCGTTCAGGGAAGAGGACTGTGTGAATATCTTAGGCACGATGAAGAAATGGCCACTGAAGAAGAGCAGTCGAAACTAGTCCTAACAAATGATTCAAATTCTGAAGGTTTTTGGCTGGTGGAAATAGTGAGATTTATGCACATAGGAAAATATCTACCAAGCCTTCCTTCCCAGAAGAGGAGATTCTACCGACTGCAAAATAGTGGATACACGCTTATTGAAGGGATCTTTTTCAAAGGAATTTTAATGGCATTCTATTGCAGTGTATCACTACAAAGCAAGCAAAAAGGATCCTCGACACTTACCAAAACAACGTCACAGGCAGACACTTCTTCGCAAAAACCACCGCCATCAAAATCATGTGCATAGGGTACTTTTGGCCGACGCTATTCAATGATTCCTACTCCTTGGTAAAAGCTTGCAAGGAATTTTAGTTCTTCGCAGGAAGAAGAAAGAATTCTGCAATGTCTCTCGATCCACTAGTGGTTGATGACCCATTTATGTAATAGGGCCTAGACTTCATCAGAATGATCAACCCAGCCTCCAATGCAAGTCATAAATGGATCTTGATGGCCATTGACTACTTCACTAGGTGGACCAAAGTCATACCACTAAAGAATGTGACAGAGGCAGAGATAGTGGACTTCCTAGAGGAACTGGTGACAAGATTCGACCCGCCCAAAACCATCATCTGGGTTTGTACAGGATCATCATGGAAAAAATAGGCCCTTAAGTGGCAAAAAATTCAAAAAAATTAGAGTTAAGCAACTTGACGCAAAAATTTGAATAAGTTATCTATATTATTTCAAAAATATGTAAGAATAGAATTTCTAGTAAATTGAATGTAGTTACTAGAAGTACAAGAGAAAAGGAAAAAGTCCCTAATAGCCATGACTAACCGCCAATAGGAGGTTAAAAGGCGGTTTGACAAGAAAGCGTCCGACCAGGGTCTAAACTGCAGAGAATTAGTGTTGAAGTTTAATGAAAGGACTGCGAAGCTGGGTCAGCACAGGAAGTTTGAAATCCTTTAGGAAGGCACATTCAGAATAATTCAATGCAAAGAACATAATGCATTTGAGTTAGAAACCATGGAAAAAGAAGCGTTGGGAATTCCGGTCAATGAAATTCACCTTAAATTATTTAATTAAGTTTGCATATCCTATTGATGTAAATATGTTTATAGTGCTTTTTTCGTCTTTTCCTTCTTTCCCTTTTGTTTTTGTTGGTCGGTCTTTTTATTCATTCTATGGTTTGAGGTGGTGGAAAACAAGTAGCCCATTATTACAGAGAGCAGGAAGAATAAACTCATAGCTCAAAAGAACAAAAAATCAAACACCCACATGCATAATTGAATTGATACATATATGCTGAAAAAGAAAAGGATGACCCATATTGCAGAATCTAGAAACAAATAACAAGATGATTATATAAAGTTATATTTTCATTATATATATGCTTTAATATTTACATTGTCAAAATTACTCAAGGGCCACACTTCTAAAGTATATCGCTATATTCTGCTTCCTTCATATATTCTACGAAAAAGCCTTTTTTAGGCATGTATACAAAAAACAGACTGACTGATATGAGTTTTTTTTTAAATCAAAAAGAAAAAACATGGAGATCTTCAATCCACAATGTGAGCAGCAACAATGGATGCATCAACAACAACACCCACAATGTCTTCATCAACAGGGGCATTATCACTAGTAGCAACATCATTCACGGGAGCAATAGCCAGTGGCGGAGGGAACACCAGGTTCCTGAAGTCCGTGTACCAGTCAATGTCATAGAACAACACCACGTTGTAGATGTAGAAAAGGAAGTGACAGGAAAGAGTGACCATTTGGTGGTGCTCAACTTGCGACTGGAGGTGAAAGCCACTTAGGAATGGCAGCCACGATACGACTGTGTCCTCTTCGATGAACCTCCTGAGGTTGCTTGCGGTTGGAATGTCTCCACCATATGCAGCGTTTGCCACTACCTCCTCGAGGTCATTCAGGTATTTCTTTGGGAAAATTTCTTTGAATAGACGCAAAATCAGTGGCTTGGGAATTCCAATATCAAGCATGGAGGCAACAAAGTGTGAGCACACATAAGTGTTAACCTAGTATTTATCCTCGTACTCAAGACAATCACGTCCCAAAACCCATTTCATGGCTATGATAACCAGTGAGTGTTTATTCTTCATCATCCTTTTTAGGCGCCTAGTTGAAATCTCTCCTAAAAAGGCCATCTAAGACTTATGACAAACTAGCCTAATTGGGGTATTCATGCTGGCAGACAATCTACAATTACCTTAGAACTACTTCTGCAAACTGCCTAAGTCTAGCCTATGAAAACACTATGCAACTACTAATGCTAAACTACTAAGCCAATTACCTATTACCGACTTTGCTCAAATCACTAAGTGTGATTTCGCTATTGCTTAGGTGCCTATTTATAGAAAAAGTGAGGAAATGCATGGTAATTTTCTTACCATAAACGTGAGGCTAATCAAGTACCAACTTGAAAGCTATGCTAGAGTTTGCTCGAATTTCCCACCCAGTTGCATCTACTAAGTATGGCTTGTTGCGTGCAAAACTAATAAGGGCTAATTAATTAGCCTAAGTTGGTGGCAACAATAGGCGGTGTTATGCACAATAAAATATTGAGGTGTCGTTCTCTAGGTGTTTTACAAACTCCAAGGCTGAGTTCATATCTTTTCAAGCACTGATCACATCTTTGGCTTAATCATTCCTTTTGGGATATTAATTTTCAACGCATATGAATGGTTAAGCTACTAGCAAATCGTTAGCTCAAGTTCCAAGAAAATTGCACTGTACAATATGGTTGCTAATTGTAATTATAAATTCTTGTCATTTCAAAATGGCAAGTGATTTATTTCACACAAGCCAAAAGGTTGGTGGTACATGCTGAATTAAATGCAAAAAGGTAACTCTTGTCTACCAACTTGAGAAAAAATAGGTAAGTATTGCATGTGAAATGTTTAAGCACTTAAAAGGTTTTTTCAAATATGCTACTCAGAGCAAAAGCAATTTATAGTGCACAACTAGAGCCAAGGTAAAATTGTAGAGAATTTCAAGCTAAGTAGAAGCTTCCCACAAGGAAAAATGACAAAAAGTTCAAGCCAAGAAGTACATAAAGAGGCAACGAGAAGCTTATTTAAAGCTATGTGAGAAGCACCAACCGTTAATGTCTTCAATAACATTTCTTATGCCATGCCTAGTATTCTAGACAAGCCAAAGTGGGTGAACACATGAGAACTAGAGAATAGAAACCAAACCCTAATCCAGGAGTACTAGGATAATGTTCATGATCCCAATCTTGCAAAGAACCCTAAAACTTTGAGGGAAGTGGCCTACAAAAGAATGAAGGTATTCAAAAAGTTGATGTCAATGACATAGAAGATATGATTCAACAGACTTCCACAATATATGGTCCCATCTGTACACTATTTCCTAGAATTAGTCAATGCGGCCATTGAACATTTCAACACAAGCACCAACAATATCGAGGGCCAGACTCTAACGGTTAATATCAGCCTGAGAGCTATCTAGAATATGTTGTGTATTCCTGATCATACCTCCAAAAAGATAAAAATTGAGACATTCACTCCTACAAAGGGGGAAAATATATGGAATGAGAGGGATAAGGCTCTGGAATTTTATAACAAAGAAACCAAAAGGGTTGAGGCAGACCACTAGAAGCCACCAAGGATCTCGATGCAACACAGTTCTTTCGATGCAAACTTGTAAGAGGCCTTTTCAATGTTGGCATTTGTTTGCGGCTTGAACACCGACAAGGAGGTGCATGCATTTCAGTTGGGCACAAGTTTCCAATTTCGCAAGAAACAATCTATATTCTAGTATGATTTTGCAGAATACCTCGCAAAGGAAAGGATAGGGAAAATTAAGAATTACCAAGTTGAATGGAAGTTCAGGTTTCCCTCCTATCTTGCCCATATGTTTTTGCATCAGAACCCTAATTTCTTTGATAAGCATGTGAAGTTGTCTATTTTTTATGAAAGGAACAAGAGGAAGCTAGTTTCTGTCTATAATTCTCTCCTCTCTTCCACTTTCAACTATTATGCATTTTTAGATTATTTCTTGACTCCGATTTTGCAAGATTTGCAAGGAGAGGATGGTACTAACCGACTCACTAAGACACAGATTGGGTATATGCATAACTTCATTCCTAGATCTGTGACTGGTTTTTTAGAGTGAATTTCACATTTATCCAAATGCGAGGCTTCACCAAGGAACCATTTCTCCTTTTGACATGTGTTACAAATTGAGTGCTAGCCCTTGAATTATTTAGGAAGACATGCATTATTAATGCTACCTTCTATGCAGGAAAAGCCAAGAGGAAGGGATTATTCATTTGTTCGATAAGCTTCAAGACAATGGTCATGAAAAAGAAAAAGGGGGCACACTCATTGTTGCAAGATAAGCTGGCTCATCTAGGGTTGGTGATGATCTGCGACAAATGGAGTTACAACCCTTTCAATGATCTACCATAGAAGCATATCAAAGTAACTCACATTTCTCGACCTTACTGGGAAAAGAGGTGCAACCCACTAGAGGATGAAGATGAATTATTGGTTGACTTGATCCAAATTCCTACAAAAGACAATAAACCGCCATGGAATAAGTTCTATTTAATTGTGGCGGATTATGATGAGAATCACAAAATGGGAGCCACCCTGTTCAATAAGTTAAGAAAAGAAGAAGAATGGAGTGTGGAAAGAATTAGAGCCTTCTAGGTGTATCGCCAAGAAAAAACAACTTGATGCCCCGTATAATAGCGTAAATGATGATGAATAGTTTGATAAATTGTGGGATGATGAGCATCCTGCTTCTGACTCAAGCACTAGTGGAGGAAATGACTCTGATGAAGAAGAAGAGCAGGCAGAGGAGGAAGTTGAGACATCGATGTCCTCCACTCAGCAAAGGAAGAATTCCACAAGGAATCCTACCTATGTCACTTCAAATATGGGACTAAATATATCAAGAGCCTCGCAAACACTCACCTAGGCCTCCAAAGCAACGAGAGGGTCACAATAGCAACAACCTAAGACTATAAAGATGAGAGATTCCACGCCCCCTAAATGACAACGCATGGAAACTATTATAAGAGAAGGTTCACAAGAACCTACCACAAGCTAGGAGTTCAAAGTAAGTGAGGAGCCAACAATGAGTGTAACATCACCATCATCTAGTCAGCAGGTAACATTCGCTCCTTCTTTTCTTACTTCTCAATATTTAGTATCCTCTGCTATATCTGTGGTGCCCCTCATTACAAGTATCGGCCCTACCTTCTCCGCCTCTACCACAATGTTTGTGGGAGGTTTCTCCCAATTCGCCTAGATAGAGCCACTTATCTTAACACCTTCGTGAACCCTAACACCTTCCGCCATTGCCCAATCTCTCCTCGCCTCTCTTTTTGTAGGCTCAACTACTATTGACACCCCTATTGCTTCTACTACCTCGGGTCTGACCCACTATGCCCAACAAGTGGACTCTCCAATGACTACCCCATCACCATAGCAACTAATGATCCCTTTTACTAGTTTGCAAACCAAACTTTGGCAGGTCCCTTATTTCTCCTTGAAGACTGTTACTCTCTAGGAAGAGCAAAATGTAGGGGCCTACCACAATTACATTCCCTTTTTCCCTACCTCCCGGTGCACCCTTTGCAAACATACTAGTTCAATTTCCATCCTAATTCATAGCCCAAGGAAAGGCTACAAAACAAGCACGAGCTCTCAAAATGCAAAAGAAAAAGGCTAAGGATGACAAAAAGGAGGTGGAGCCAAAGGTGTATACTATGTACAATGAGGCACATAAAATGCTAAATTTCACCATCATGTACTCGAACATCACCAAACCACAAGGGGACATGTTGCTGGATGATTATGACATGTATGTTGTGGGACTCGATCTGAGAGCAGCCCAACTACAGGACAAGGTAAACTCATGGAGGAAACACAATAGGTGGTGATGACTGACTTCCTCTGCTTTGGTCGTTAGCTAAAGAAAAAGGACCCGGTTCCTAGAGATGGGGAGAAATCATTGGAAGTAGAAGTTGTGCGCTTATCGAGAAAGCGCGGGCATAAGAGTTGGAGTGGAACAAAATCTAGAAACTCAAAAATCCCAATCCGTTGATCCCATCTTGATCAATGAGCTATGAATGAAGAACCAAGAATATCAGAGCCAATTGGCCCTAGTGAGCAAATTTGCAACAAAAAGATGAAGAGCTAGCATCTCAGCACGCTCAACATGAGAAAATTAGAAAAGAAAAGATGGACTTTGAGGGCCAAAAGGCCCAATAGAAAAAAGCTCCAAGAGCGAAGTCTTCTCTTGACACAGAGTTGGAAAACCACGCCAGGCCAAGGAGAACTGGTTTAAGGAGCTAAGTAACATCGAGGAGCAACTTGCATCCACAAAAAGGAGAATTTTGAAATAACAGAGGATGTTGGCTCAAAGGATGCAGAGATTTCCCTTTTAAGAGCACTCCCCAGGCCCTTGCTTGCAATGGACCTCATCCCAATAGCTCAACAACTATACATTTCATACTGGGAAAAGGTTAAGACCTTCTGCCTAACATTCAGCCAATGCTCTGATTCATTTGAAAGCAACAAAATTGAGTAGGGAGGTTCACAAAACAATTGAGCAGTTCAGGGACTACTTTAGAAACCAAAGGTCTAAAACACAAAGAAAATCCTCCACATAAGAGAAAATAAAGCTTTAGCAAAGATATGCACAAATATATTATTGGGAATTCATAATTACATGAGAATGATTTTCTTTATAAAAGCAAGATGCATAACCCTAATCTTATCTTGAGTGACAAGATAGCTAACAAGATAAGGATGAGAATAATTAACCTAGGAATTAAAATATTACCTAAAGTAAAGTTATGCAAGTGTAATTAAATATTAATTACATAACACCCTATAAGTGCAACAGGAGACTAATAAAGCATGCACCTAAAACTAAGATGAATGCAAAGAGAAAACATGAATGGGTCCCAGCAACAAGGCCTAATCAAGTACCCATGTCACAAATGCAATAATGAGGTAGAGAAGGAAAACCCAGTGGGAAAAACCCCCCTACAATGAGATGACTGATGCAAAGAAGCACTAAAGAACACTATGGAGTAACACTAGAACCAAAATCTGACAAGCAAGGAAGATCGATACGTCTACAAGAAACCAAAAAATGGAATTATAATAATGCGAACCAGACCCGATGCCATGGAACAACTGGAAAAATCACAAACTGGAACAACCTTGGAATTTGTGAAGCAATAGTAGATGAAATGATGACAGAATCTAGAAACTGTGTATCTCGATGCCAATGCCAAACTATGACCAAAACTCTTCCATAGGAACAAGTACCATGAATACTCTGGAACATTAACCATAAAAACATGGCCCTCAAATAGAGAAGGATCTGAACCAATGCGAATCAATAACCATAAACTCTCAATCTAAAGTGTGAACCGATGAATCTAATATGTGTCAAGCTAGAGCAAGATGTGGCCAAAAGAAACTAAGAAACCAAATAACCCATGTGAGCTATCAAAAAATCAAGATGAAGATGGAGATCAAAGTGCATGCACACTCTAATCAAATTATTATGCAAGAAACCCCCCTTGATGGAACTTTATATTAGTTCATTTATTACAATAACCAAATGATTGTAAAAGGAGAGAATGAAAAAATTCATAAATATAAAATAAAAATAGACCTTAGATCTATCTAGAGGACTAAACCAACTTTCCAATGCCGCAAGAATGACAAAAAAAAGATCACCGAGACAAAAGATATGACCTCTGAAGTAAAAAAAAACTTCATCTGAGTTCAAAGACCTGCAAAATAAATCTAGAGAAAAATCTGGTAGAAACATGTATACCATTGGATCGGCATCGAAATCAACTTTCCAACGGTATCTTGTTTGTGAAAAACGAACATCGTATGCAAAAAATACGGGTGATTTAGTGAAAAGTGCTCCAAAATGGCCAATAAGGCCTACAGGCAGCCCATGGGGCTTAAAAAAAAAAACCCCTAGTCCTATGTGCGACTAGGGGTTGGCAGACTGGGGGCTGGGGCCGAGCCCCTGGTCATGCGTATGACTGGCAGTTGGGCTGGAAGGTTGCCGAGGGCTGGACGTGGGCCCTTGGTCCTCCATAGGACCTTCGCCTTGCATAAGGGGCCCGACGGGGGCTGGGTGGGGGAGCCATCGGTGGCAGTGGCCGACTGGTGGTTGCCAGGTGGCATGAGTGATCTGTGCAGGCGACACAAGTTTTTCAAAGAAATTTCAATTTTTTAAATTTTTTTTTGAAATTTTTCAAAAAATGTGCAATGGAATGTGTGCTGGGGAGGTCGTACGACCTCCCTGGAATTTTTTTTTTTGCCCTAGAATCAAATTTCACCAAAATTGATGAAACAAAGGGTGATCTTAGGGTTTTTGACTACTGCAAACACAATGGTGACCTCCGTTTGTGCCCAAAATGCTTCAAAAAATTGGCTACCCCTAGAGCTTGCAAAAAATCTCTGAGCTTGAAACCCTCACAGATCTGGAAAATGATGACCAAAATATGCAAAACAAAAGCCAATCCTGACTTTTTCTAGTGCTCTAAATCCAATGGTGAATCCTGATATGATCCAAAATGTTGCATGAATAAACTCAAGGCATGATAACCTCGAGGAATCCCGAACAAACTCTGCAATGATTTTCTCAAAAATCTAAGAAGGGGTTGCAAATCGAGGCTCTAATACCATGTTAGAAACCAAGATCTGAAATGCAAACCAGAAAATCCTTCCACATAAGAGAAAATCAGAAAAAGAAAGAGATTTGCAAAAAAATATGCAAAATAATAATATTCAGGAATTCGTAATTACATGAGAATGATTTGCTTTATAAAAGAAAAGATGCATAACCCTAATCTTATCTTGAGCAACAAGATAGCTCAACAAGATAAGGATAAGAATAATTAACCTAGGAATTAAAATATTACCTAAGTAAAGTTATGCAAGTGTAATTAAATATTAATTATACACTAACAAGTTCATCATAGAAAGGGTTCCTGAGGCAAAAAGTTTTCTAAGCAAGCTATACATGGTCTCTGATGGAAATTTAGCAAAGGTAGGGATCGAGGATCAGAATGTTGTTCCCAGATGACAAACAAATTCATCCATTGCCACTCGACCATCCTGTGTACTAACACTTGTGCAACTACTTTGAATAAGACTATGGTTGGAATGTGGGAAAATTTCTCCTGGCTAACTGGGATGGCCTGTCGTCCCCATTTCTTGAAGATGGGTCGATTGCCACAGTCAAGAAAATTGCAACAAAGATTGAAGAAAAGGAGCAGGACCCAACCGCTTTCCAGAGTTTCAGCTAGCCTCCTACCGTAGTAGACATTGAAGGTGTCATCCATATGGTTGTGCAACTACTTTTCCATTGCAAGTCAGGGGTTGGTTTACCTAAGGTGTTTCCTTATAAGGAAATGCTTGACCTAGGTGGAGCACAGGAAAATATGTGCAATGTATTGAGGCCATCCGAAGATGACTAGCCACCTCTGTAGGCGGCCCTTTCTAAACTCTAATTCCATTGCCCAATGGATGGCACTTTGGTTTGCGAACTAGAGAAAATTTTGGGTTCCTTGTTCCTCCAGTGAAACGCCCTTGGTAGTCGTCAAAAGTTGTGAATATAAAATTCACCAAGCTCCCTTTAGGTTTTTTTTTGCTAAGTACCATCCCATGCCTCAAATGAACATCATAGACTCTTTTTGATAAATGACTGCCGACCTCCACCACGTGTCCGCTTAGCACTTTCCGAAGGAATTCTTCCCTTCATTTTTCTAATGCCCCCCTCCATGTTTCCACGTGTCGTCGTCGTGCATGCTTAAAGGTTGATCCCTCTCACTTTCGAACCAGGCCCCAACCGTGTGCCACGTAGCATTCATTCACATATACTTTGGTGGACCTGACAGTTGATGCCAAATAAAAAGCACACTTCCACGTGTCTTCCTAGCACAAGCCTTCAATGAAAGGGAGGAGGAATGAACTACAGGCTGCAAAATGTTGCCACAACTCTCCTCGACGAATGCTTCTTCAACACAAGGGATGGATCAAACTATAGGCTGCGATATGATGTCATGTGTTCTGATTGCCTATACTGGGTGGTGACACTTGTTTGCACGAGACTATGCCGAAACCACTACCATCATTCATAGAGGATGCACTTGGATGGGGAGTGATTGCATGCCATGTACCTGAATCTTTTTCTATTACAATGTTCGGGGGAATCATTGCTGCTACATCATTGCTCAGGATTCCAAATCTTTTTAGTTACTGCTCGACAGGCGGTGGGAATGCTCACTATATATGCTGCTCTTTATTTCTGAAGGGGGGTTCTAGGTTTAAGTTCCACGAGTTTTGAGAGTTCAAGAATTGTAGAAATATAGAATTTTATAGACATTAGGCCTTTTATTGTTATTAGATTATTGTAGAAAGACTCACAGACTGTGCCATTGTTCGGCCTTTCTATTTTTCTTAAGCTATTTGATTAACTTTATACTGTGCCATTATTGTTTGAATGGTTCATTTGCAGAACTTCTATAATTTTAATGCAAGTTTGCTGGTTTAGATCACATCTTTTGACTCATCTTTTGAGTGAATGAGTATGAAAATTATTTTATGTCATTGAATGTGCTATTCATGTTTCAATCTTTAATTTTTGTCATTGAATGCGCTATTCATGTTTCAATCTTTAATTTATGTCATTGAATGCGCTATTCATGTTTCAATCTTTAATTTATGTCATTCTAGGATATAGTAAATTGTTGAACAAGCCCTTAAATCGTATCCAAAAGATTGATTTATCGTGTCTTTTATCTAAATTCTAGCGCATTGCCTTAGTTAGATCCTTTATTTTTATATTTGCTTCCTTTTCCCTTTCCAAACCCCAATTACAGAAGAAGCCAACTTCTTTAAAAATCCGAAGATCACTTAGTTTAGTGCAATAGGTCCCCCATAAACTAAGTTTCCCACAAAGGGTTGTTACCTTGCCAATTTTTGGCATCAACAATAAATTAATAAAAAAATAATATATTAAAAAAATAATATAAATATACAATATATAATTATAATATGATATTATTATATTACAATAGACTTTTTATATGATATATTAATATTACAATATAATATTAATAATATTATTAATTATTACTTATTATTATATTACATTAAAAAGGAGTCCATATATTAATAGTAATTCTTATATTATATTTATTAATATAGCATTTTCATAAATTATATTTATATTAATATCTTTTAATTAATTCATATTAATAGGCTCATATTAATATATATTAAATTATCAATTATACTAATTTTAATCCTTATGTGACATGTGTAAAGAAGTGAGACCTACAAAATAAAGGGCTTGACTCTAAATCCCTAACCTAACCCTAATTTATCCACAATAATAATCCTAACCCAAACTTTATCAAATAACCATAAACCTAAACCTATCCAAAATCTACCTTACCCCTAACCCTAAACATAACACTAACATTATTTCAAACACCAAGAATAACAAGAATTATAACTCTAACCCTAATCCTCACTCCAACCCTAAAGCCAACATTAATATTAATCATAATTGTAATTGTAACCTTTACCCTAACCCTATTTGATCCCCAAACTTAACTCTAACTATAAGCCAAATTAAATCCTAACCCTAACCCTTATTAAATCCTAACCCAAATTGAACTCTAACCATAATTGTAATTGAGTAAATTTTGTTTAGCTTAAATAGTAACCTTAATTAAAACCCATCACTAATAATATAATCATAATGTAAAATAATATAATATTGTTGAAAATATGCGTCTAACTGGTGTTATCATTGATGTCAACACAATATAGGTTGTTGCAGTGAAAAGAAACAAGTGATTGCAGGTTCAAAATATGCTCAGGTATGTGTTGCTCCACATTTCTACTATGTTGATCCTATGCATATGTAGATCTGAAGTGTTGTTCAAAGACATCCATGGGTGATATATCCTAGATTATAGCTACTAGTTTGATGAAGAGTGAAACTTGAGTTCACTGGTTTGTGAACTGATCTGAAAGAGTTGGTTATCTATGGACTGGGATAATTGTATCTGCTCTACAGTCCTCCACTGATTTGATTTAGGTCTTGTAGATTTGGAAAAAGGTCTATAATGGGGTTATCTGTGTTCCATCAAGAGTGCTCATGATTTGGTGCTCCAGTATGAAGATTCGAGTGAGCCTCTAGTATGCTATGTTCCAAGTTTGAGCCTCCGGTAAGAATGGTCCAGTAGCTTGCTCTGCATTTATTGCTTATTGAATATATTTTTCTGTGGATTGGAAGTTATTTAGAGGTATGTCTGAAGATGGTATGTTCCAAGTTACAGCCTCCAATATAAAGAGTTGAGTGAGTTATGTTCACTAGGGTGAAAACTGTTTTATCTGTACAGTTAGTAGTGACAGAGAGAATGTATTATGCTCTGCATTCCTCCGCATTTACATCTTTTGTTATGTGGTTCTAGAATTAGGTTGGTAATATTGTTATGTGCTCTCATCTCAAATGGTTCTTGAATTGGTGGTCTGGATGTGATCTCTTATGTATGATAGTGTGGTTTAAAGTGCTCCAGTTTGATAAATCCTATAGATAATACTGTCAGATCTTGTGATGAGATTCTTGGTGATTATAATGAGTTTGTGGATTTCTTCTTATCATGTTCATACCTTTTGATTGGTCAACAAGATGATCGATTGCTAGTGTTCACACTTGAAGGCTTTCAAATGGTTCGGGCCATGTGAATAGGGGTTTCAAGTCAGTGACTAACATGTGAACATAATTAGATCACCTAACTGACTTACATGTGAAAATTTAATGAAGACGGCGCTAAAAAGATGGCATGCTCGATCAAAATAAAATTTTATTGAATGAACAAAAGAGGAAATTAAATGCATATTGGTCTTTAGGGTCAAAAAGAGAGCTAAATTTGGTAAACTCTTGATAACGAGGATTGATTGGTGTGCAACCTGATGATTGGTGTGTAGCCCGATGGGAGATATGGAAAATTTGATTGGATGCCATTATTAATGGACAAAACAGTATGTGGGCAGCTCAATGATCTGTCATTTTGTTGATGTTGGTTGCAAGTGAGAAACCTTAACTAGGTGTTTCACTTGTATGAAATATGCGAAGGAATGAATTAGTTCAGGTGTGTGTGTGTGTTTGGATGAACAAGTGAGAGAAAGAACTGTAACAGAGAAGAAGAATCATAAAAATATGAGAATGTGATTACAGTAGTCATGTGAGAGTGAATAGAGAGAAAAATATAATGTGTTGAATCAATTCATCATAGGTTGTGCAGAACCATGATATGCATAGTTGATTGAAAATCTTTGTAAGAGGTTTTAGCCTCCATTAGTACTGAGTTGCAACTCAGTTCAGGGTGTTGTTGCATCCTTGAAGTTGTAACTTTTAAATAGGGAGTTGTTGCTTCCTTGGGTTATACCCTAAACTTTGTACTTGAACTTTGATGCTTGTGAGGCTAGATTAGGATAGTAGATCTGAGCAATATTTCTCACTGTGGTTTTTCCCATCTTGGGTTTTCCACATACATATTGTGTTATGTGTTGATTTCTCTTGTGCTTGTAGTTATCATATATGCTAGTACTTCAATCTGTACATTTAAGTTTAAGGTTGAATCTATAAAAAGGTTTTAAGAACTAAAATTGTTAATATCTACTGATTCACCCCCCTCTCAGTAGATCATTGTGTTCTAACAAATATTAGTATAAAAATTAATATAATAACGAGTAAACCCAAAAAAGTGGTTTACAATTGGAGTGAGGAAGGAAAAGTTGAAAAAATTAACCCCATGGCAAAAAGAATTATTTTTGGGGTTTGAGCGAACTATTTGGTTCGAATGAACCAAAAGAAGGTTTGCTAGAACCTAGGTTTGAGCGAACCCATTTAATGAAATTCCTCACCATTCCCACCAAAAAAGACAAGGAACGCCCCTTTTGAAAGGGGTTGGCTTAGTTCAAACCCCCTTTTCCCACCTTCCTACTCTGGGCTGAGGATGAAAATGGAGGAGACTTCACAAACCAACTAGAATCGGGTAGTCCTTGGGAACAAGCTATCAATGATTATAATTTTAATATGTTTTGGTTTTTATTATGTATTTGTTTTTAATTAAACTTAGCAGGTTTTTCCCGAAATCAAGCTCTCTATACGCACATGTGGAAAAATAGTAATTATCAAAATTTTTGAAAAATTGTTCATGCTAGATATTGAAGTCCTTGATCCAACAAAAAAAATTGAATTTGATACATACAAAAAATTTGCGTATACGTTTCCTATGTTTGAATTGTAATTGGTTTGACTTCAAAAGCGATTAAGAAAAAAAAACCAATAAAACACTATCTAACCAATTTTAAAGCACTAGATATGGAGTTACAAATCTAAATTGAAAGAATTAGAATTTTATCCTTCATGGAAAAAAAATTATCGTTATACAGTGAGCGTCACTCCTTAAAATGTTGTTTTATGAAAAAACTGAGAAAGGAGATGAAAAAGAAGTCAATCACTGATTCCAAATTTTTTGAAAAAAATATATTTAGAATCTGAAAAATGTCACAAATCACTAATTTGCATCATCTTCAAATTCCTCACGGTTTAGCCGCTATAGGTGCCTGAAAATGAAGATTTAGTTAGAAAAAAATATTTCAGTGTCCAATTTGACCAAAAATTGTAAACCAGTATTGTTGGATCACCCTAATAATATAATATAATAATAGTATGATAATAATATAATATAATAATAATTAAAATTTTTTAAGAACATTAATATAGTATTTAATATATAACATTATTATAATAATAATATAATAACAATAATACAATTAAAATATAATAATATAATACTAATAAAAATAATATAATAACATTAACATAATATTAATAATAAAATAATAGTATAATATACTAACTTAATATTATTAAGATAATAATAAGAATACAATATTAATAACAATATAATAATAAGATTAATATAATTGAATAATTAAATATTAATTTATCAATAATATTAATAATAATATAATACTAAGGATAATAATATTGTATAAATTATAATATTTAAAAACTCATATTAATAATAATATGATAGTAAGAATAATTTAATAATAAGAATAATATAATATTATAATAATTACAATAGTGATATAAAAAACTGTTAAGAATAATATAATAATTTTTTTTGATACTATAGGGGTGTCCCTGCGACCCAGCCCAACAACCTAGTAGCCCTCACCTTGACCCAGCCCAATAGCCCAACAACCCTTACTTTGGGTACTTGAGGCGAGCTAGGGTGAGACTAGCCCCCTACAGGTGAGATCCCTCGCTCGCAAGAAGTCCCACCTCTTAAACCCGAAAGCAGAGTCGAACTCGAGACCAATAGGGAGCAAACCCACTACCCAAGCCAACTCTACTACTCGTTCTGGCTAAGAATAATATAATAATTTTAATAAAAAATAATATTACTGATATTAATAATATATTAAAAAATATACTAATATAATAGTAAATATATAAAAATTAAAATAATAATATAATATTATATAATAAAAATATTAAAAAATTATAATTTGTCAAGAGGTAATGAAGCTTTATAACATGAAACCTATGTTATTTAGAGAGAAATCAAATGGTCTACTTTGTCAACTTGGAGCAAGCCCTAAAATAGGGTATGGCATATATCACAACATGATAGAAGGGGATCTTGTTAGATATTATAGATACAAAATGTCGAACCTTTATCATGGCACTTTAATAATTATTCTCTCTCTCCCTTTATATGAACATCTCTTCTCTCTTCTCTCTCTCTACCTCTTGATCTCTCTATTTCCCTACATCTCTCTATATGTCTTAGTCTCCATCTCTCTTTTCTCCTTTCTCTCCCTCCCTCTCTATCTATCTATTAATTTCTCCCTCCCTCTCTATATCTCTCCATGTCTCTCTCACTAACACACACACACACTCCATGATTCTCCCTCCCTATCTCTATCTCTCTATCTCTCCCCCTCTCTCTATTACTTATCTATATCACCTCATTTATGTATTAGTCTCTCTCCCTCTCTCCCTCTCTCCCTCCATCCATCCTACTCAATATATCCCTCTCTCTAACTCTATGTATCACTTCCTATATATATATATATATATCTTTATATCTCTCCATTTCCCTCCCCTCTCTCTTTCTTATTCACTCCATCTCTCCCTTCATCTCCCCTACCTTCTCTCTCTCTCTCTCTCTATTTCCCTCTCATTCCTCTACATTTTTCTATCCATATCTTTCTCTACCTCTATCTCCTTATCTCCCTGTGTCTCTCTATCTCCCTCTCATTCATCTCTATCTCTTTCTATCCATATCAAGTTCTCTACCTCTATCTCCTTATCTCCCTATGTATCTCTCTATCTATCTCTTTCCCTATCCCTCTCTATCTCTTTATATCACCCTCTATCTATCTCTTAAGCTTCCTCCCTTATCTCTCCCTCTTTTGATCCATATCCCTCCCTCTTTCTATCCATATCCATCTCTCTCCCTCCATCTCTCCATATTGTAAACATAACATGAGCCTAGATGTAATGGAGCCTGATTATCTTCTCGATTCAAAGGTTTTATTTCATTTGTGTTTGGATTCATGTAATTGGATGCATTGTTGATTTGAAGATATCACTTCTCCATTGAGCCCTTTGTTGCACAAACAACATCATTTGATCAATGGCCTACCAAATGACCTCATGTATTGCACAAATTTATGCAAAAAATAGACCCTTTTTTTTTTCTAAATGACCTTCCACACCTCTTTGGCATACCCATTGCACACCAAGGTGTGATTGATAATATAATAATAACTATTAAATTCGTTTGAATGCCATGTGGTAGTCGATATGAAATTGCAGGTATTTCCAGCTTATAAAAAATAAATGATGTTCACAGAAGTTGGAAAGTTCTTATTATTGAAAACATAGTATATAATTAAAAAAAATGCAGATTACATCAATGATCTCTAAGCTCTGGATAGAAGGGGATTCCATAAACATTGTTAATTGCCTAAGGAAAGGGTCCCCCCCTCTTGGACTATTAAAAATATCATTCTGGACGCCATTTCCTTAAGTCATGAATTTGATGAAATTTATATATCTCATGCCTATAGAGAGGCGAATTCTGTGGCTGATTGGTTGGAAAATTTTGGGGTGACATCGACAAGATCGTGGAATGTGAATGACATCCTTCCTATTGATTTAAGCACCCTTATTCATAATGACTTACATTAGCTCGTTGGTTTTGGCCACCTCTTTGTCTTTTGGAATGCGTGGGCATTATGGGGTTTCCTAGCTGATTAGAATTACCACACAATTGATGCTCATTGGAATTTGTCATCATTTAGGTCTGAGTTGTATAAGCCTCTTCTGAATTACTACTATTGGTACCATCCTTGGCAACTACAGATGCTTTTTGGGTGTTAATCTTCTCTCTGCCTCTTTGTTTTGCTATTGTTGTCCATGGTTTCTTTTCACAAGTGCTTCGATGATTGGTGGGGATAGGTGCAGAATAGAGCCTCTTTCTTGTGATGACATCAAAGCCAATGCTGATGTCTAGGAAATTCTACAGAGAGGTGGTGTGACTCCTTTCTTGGAGAGGTTGCATGGCTTTAAGGCCACTGTTTCCAAGGATTTTGTGGACGTTTGGAATGAACGTGTGCTTAGTATGTTTGGTAGGGATACTACCATCAATGAACATTTCATAGTAGAAGTGATGGGTATGTCAATGGAAGGTAGAAAATTCTATAGGGATAAGAATATCTTGCAGTCAGCTAGGCCAAAATTTCTTTGGGATAGAGAAAAGGCTAAAATGGTGAGATTGGACTGGGGAGGATATGACATGACCAAGATTAAACTCATCTAGCAAGATGTGGTGGTGGCATTGATGCGGTACTTTACCCTCGACGATAGATATACGATGTTGTATGGTCACCATTTTGTGCTATTGAATCAGTTTAGGCATGGTAAGGTTGTGTCCTTCTTGTTTTACCTTTTAATGTCTTTGGAAGAAGGAATTTTGAGTTTCAGGAAAAACCCTAGAAACCCTTTTCTACATGAGGGTTTGATGTTGCCCATTGTTGATTTCATTAAAGCTAATTGTATTGTTCAAGCTCCTCGATCCCCTGTTTCAAAAAAGAAGAGGAAAGGGAGTGGGAAATGCTAGATTGAAGAAATCCCAGAAAATGAGGGGACACAAATTGAAGAGGAGTTGTAGGGTTGGTCTAATGGGTATGACATTGACTTGGATTACACCCCCTCATATGGAGCACGATGAAACTCTCAACTTCCAAGGCAAAATCTTTCCTCCCGCATGTCAAACGAAAACTCAAGGAGGCTTTTGTGGAGGGTGTGGAGGAAGGACTTTCTGGTGGTAAGAAGGCCAAGAGCCATTCTAAGGATGTGGTTGATAAATTGCAGGAGGTGGCGGAGAATACCCAAGGTGATGGTTTGGGGAATTCTGGTGATGGTGGGTCCTCTGCTGCTGGCACAGGGAATTCTGTGGTCAATGTTGATGATTCTACCCAGGTGTCAATGTCTAAGGATAGGGGTAAGCCCAAGCTTTTTCCTGAGGTGTCTCATGAGGAGGATCATCTGGTTGGTTCACATTAGGGTAGGGGTGTGCTTTAGGGAGCTATGGATTTCTCATAGAAATTTGGTTTGGTGAAAGAAGGGGCGGATATCTCATTCAATTTTTGATGTGGCTTGTGCAAGAGGTGCAGGACCTCCACAACAAGCATGACACTATTCCCTGTTGCAACATTTCCACTCTGTGTAGTCTCAAGGAGAAGGATTCTATCTTCAAGTTGACTAGGTCTTTAAATTTTAGTGTTGGTTGTGTGGTGGATGAGCATGCTAATTTGAAGAATGATAATGGATTAAGGATTGCTTTGCTAGAAAACCAGAATAGGCAGCTTTGAAAGGACTTGGATACAATAATCAATATTAGCAAGGAGAAGTTGGAGGCCTCGGTTGAAGGTATGATCTTCCTCAACCAGAAAGCAAAGGAATGGACTAGTAGAGGATTGTTTGAAGAACATGTGACTAAGGAAAGGGGGGGAGTGCTATCATGGAAATGCACACCACGGATTTGGATGTTGGACGAGTGTGCGTACTTGAAGTAAAACAAAGAAATGCATAATGGTCCCTAGTCATGATGTTGAGGAAATCATGGAGATGCGTGATAGGCTAGCGTCTAAGGATCTGGATGCGACAAAGATGCTCAAAGAACTTCTCTAATGGTCATTTGGTTTACTCTACTATTTTTTGTTTTTAGCTATGGTTTTTTGCTAATGGGCTACTGATGTTCTGGCAATCAGTTTGTTTTTTGGTGTGTTGGGTGGGCAGTCTATTGTTTCATCTTTACTACCACTATCTCTTTTTGTTCAAGATTTTAGGCACCCTTCAAAACCTATTTTTCATTAACCAAAAATCATTGCAATCAATTATATTTTAACACACACACACACATATATATATATTATTTGATTATATATGTACTTTATATAAAGTTTATATTATTATTATATTTTATAATTTATTTTATTATTTTACATTTCTAATACTAAATATATTTCATATTATATATAATTCAATGTATATTATTTTTAAAATTATATTATATTATATTTATATTTGATAATTCATATTATATAATATAATATATAATTATAGTATATTTATAATATTATTTTTACAATGAATTTACATTATAGTAATATTTTATATAACTTATATTATTATTATATCTTATATTTTATATAAAGTACATTTATTTTAAAAATAATATTATACAATAAATATAATAGAATGTCTAATATAATATTATATATGTTTTTAATAATATCTAATATTAAAATATAAATAATTTGTATACCATATTATTAAATTATTTATATATTATATATTTAAATATAAATATACTAAATAATATAATACTATATAATATAGTATAGATATAATACATAGTATAAATAATAACATTATATAATATTATAATAATATAATAGAGTTAAAAACACACACTTGAGGTTAATATCTAGGTTAGTCACTTGTCATGGTAGATATCTTTGTTTATGTCATTTCTCCCCCTCTCTATCATTACATTACTCTTAAGGGCTTTTAGTGGACTAGTTGGCTACCTAGTAAATGTTTTACCAAATAAACCTAAATTCATTTTCATTAGAAACACTTCGTATGCCTATTCATTTATTAAAAAGTATTATTTTATATTAAAAATTATTAAATATAAATATAATCCAATATATAATATATATTTTATATAATACATATTATATTATATATAATATAATTATACTTGTTATTATATATAATATTTTATATCAAAATTATATTATTTTTTATAATATAAACTATTAAATACAAATATAAAATAATTATAATTATTAAGTTTTTTTAATATAGTACACATTTAATTAAAGTCTAAATATAATATAATATATTATACAAATTAAAATATATAATGTAATTGTATTCATTATTTTTTACAATGTTACAATATTACCTATAGCAATTCTTGTAAGGTTTCTAAATCATCATGCAAGAGGAATAACCACAGGTTAATTAATAGCATTTTAAATGAATTATGTTTCCTCATAAAAATGATGCTCTTGGACCCAAAATGGTGGTCTAATTAAATACTTTATTAAACGTTTAGAACGTCCCGTGAACAAAAGGATTTAAAACGTTGCACATAAAGCTCCAACCAAAGAATGATATGAATTGATTTGGAAATAAAGAAAAAATCAATGGAGATTTGAAACGTCTATATGAAAATTGGGTAACGATTGAATACTTGCCATTTTTTCCTCTACGGTAACCCGAGATTTTACTATCTTTTTTTGATTACCTACAAGGGAATATTTTTAGATTTCACACAAAACAATTGACTGTGTCATGCACATAATAAGTTAACCAATAATACATAATGGAAATTAAAGAATTGGACAGGCTAAAGGCAATGTGAAAAGAAGTAAAAGCATTGTCGGCTTGAACCAGTAGCAAGATTGCATATACAGAGTGCAGGAGCACTAGGTTTACCAAAACTTTACAAGTACAAAGTTGTGAACTGTTAAATGGTTACAAATGCAATGCTAGCCCGTGGCTAAAGTATGGAGACTAACCATTTCATCGGCTAATAAAACTTACGAAACCATTTATAGCAGAAATTTATCTCAAGATGCATATTAAGGAATTAATAACGATTGAAGTTGTGAAAATATCAGAGAGAGTGAGTGTGTGTGCGTGCGTGCATGCGTGCGTGCATGTGTGTTTGTGTGTGTATACATATATCTATCAGTCGGATAGAATACAAAATGGATGCCATACTTATCACTTTTATCCAAAGACTAAAAACAGATTAATATTGCTATGTTACCTAAGGAAGAGCAAAATTTCATAACCAGAAAAGTATTATACAGGTGTTCATTACAACTGTAGATTATGAGTTCACACTATGGTGGGTTCAACATCAGAAACACGTTTCAACAAGGAAATTGATTGAAAGTCATTATACGCATACAAACTGAAACTCATATTTGAAACATATAACAATTGAAATCTGAGAATTTTACAAATCTTCCCTTACCACTCAAAATAATGCAAAGTCTTTATATAGTATTGTTACATGAAATAGAAGAGAAATATTGCATGAATCTAAATCTATTAACATGGATTTCTTTTTCTTAACAACAGGGACTTTTATACAATTTCTAAACATACTGAATAATTTATTGACATCAGACTAGAACAACAATATAATAGAATCTGTTTCCAACCCTTGTTCTTAACAAAATCAGATCACTTTGTACACTTGCAACACTGAATGGAGCAGCCCAGAACTTCTCTCCACCCAACCATAGGATTGAGAACTCCACCCTTGATTTGGAGACAAAGTCCTTATGCACAAAACAAAAGAAATAATAAGAAACAATCAATATTGACTCACTCACAAAGAACCCACACATGGGATTCTTGCAAAGGGGAGAATGGAGATTCCCTTCCATCTTGGGGAACCATATCACATCACCATACTCATTCATCTCCAACTGTAGCACATAACCTTCATTATCACAACACCCAATTCACATCTCCTTCACAATGCCACTCCACAATCCATTCATCACCCACATTCCCATTCACACCTCCTCCACAACCAACCACTCCATACACCATACATCACCCAATTCTCCCATTTCCACATATGCACACATTTAATCACAAGTCCCCAAGAGAGGCTCCACACCCTCCTCAACCCCAAATGCAGGAGGCTCTCATCCCTTAGGTGAGATCAACTCCTTATTCACACCCATAACCCCCATAACACAAAGAAGAATCAACATAAAAAAAAAAAAAAACACAAATTCCCATCACAACAACAAAATCTGTCAAACACTCTACAACTTCATTCGAATTCAAAGATCAAATCTCAAACTTACTTTGGCTATCCAAGTTAGGATCAGCCCAAAAACCCAAGCAAGTATTCAATTTATTTCCTCAACAAAGGTCCATTTTCGTTATGCTCTTACAACCAATTTCTAAAAGAAACAACAATCTTCACACACCAACTTCCAAAGGAAGAATGAAAATAAAACTGCAAAATAATTGAGAGAGATAACCATACCCAAATCCCTCTCTAAAATATAATTTTATTCCCCAACTCTTCAACTTCCCACATGAAAATATTATTCAAAATAGAACAAAATTCTCTCCACAAATCAACAAAATCATCAAAATCAAATTACACTTAACATTAAACCCCCCTTTAAAAAAAATAAAAGACAACAATTATATTGTTTAGCAATGAAATTTGTCTCCATTTCTTAAGAACCTAGGCTGTCAACCTGCAACATCTCAATAGAAGCATTAGTACACTTTTAGAAATTAAAATCAAAACAAAAAATACAAATTTTTGAAGTTTTCTAGCATCAAATAATAATAAGATCTATCACAATAATCTAAAGAAATTTATTCTTGTAGAAATTAAACATTTATCCAGAACACTTTATGACCAATCTAAGTTATTAAATGAACATATCATATCACCAATATGCAATAAATGTCTAAACACATAGTTTTAAAATTCATGTCTATAATCCAAAAATGATAATATCCATGAACCAAAATTTCCACATAATCCATGTCGGACCAAAATACCACACTACATAAAATATAAAATCAAACCAAAGTCTCTAGAGTAATACTAGCCATGCCTCACATTCTCCCCCTCAAGACTCAAGATTCCTCTTGGAAGCTAGAAAAAAGATATGGAAATAAAGATCTCATCTTAGTTGTATCCTCCCATGTAGCGGAAAACTCATCATAAGGATCCCATTGGACCTTCACCTAGTCCAAATGTCGTCCTCGCAGGGTTAGGGTTCGTTGATCTAATATGCGAATTGGCTCCAATGTTAGCTATCCATCCTGTGCCACCTGTAGAGCATTCCATTCTAGAACATGAGAAGTATTTTATACATATTTCTTAAGCAAAGATACATGAAAAACATTGTGGATCCAGGACAGGCTGGGTGGTAATGCTAAGCAGTATGCAACTAGGCCAATCCTCTCCAATATCTCAAAAGGTCTAACAAATCTTAGGGCCAACTTAGAACCCTTCCCATAATGGATAGAGCTCTTATGAGGTCATACATGTAAGAAAACTCTCTCCCCAACTTGTAACTCATGATCAACCCTTTTGGTATTAGCATACTACTTTTAATGATATTGAACTATCTGTAATTGCTCTCGAATTTTATTCACATGTTGTTCCATTTCCCAAACAAGCTTCGGTCCTAATGCGACCCAATCCTCAAGCCGGTCTCAACTCAGATGAGTCCTACAGGGTCTACCATAAAGAGCCTCATTATAAGGTGCCATCCCAAGCAAACTATGATGCCCATTGTTATAAGAAAAATTCTACTAAATATAAATACTCCTCCTAGCGAGTCTTTTGATCCATAACATGCATCCTAAGCATATCCTCCAAAACCTAGTTCACTCGCTTTGTTTGACCATCCATCTTTAGATGATAAGAGGTGCTAAAATTGAGTGGAGTGTTTGGTGCCTGTTGAAGAGCAGCCCAAAAGGATGAGGTGAAAACACAATCCCTATCGGAAATAATCTTCTTCAAAACTCCATGAAGTCAAACTATGTCATGTAGAAAAAACCTAGCTATTGAGGTGACGTTGTAGGAAGAACTCATAGGAGAAAAGTGTGCCACCTTAGTTAACTTTTCCATAGTCACCATAATCACATTGTTCCAACGTGCAGAAAAAGGTAAACTCACAATAAAATCCATTGATATCATGTCCCATTTCCACTCTGGAATAGCATGAGGGTACAATAAGCTAGTTGGATGTTGGTGTTTTTCCTTCACCCTTTGACACTCAAGATAACATGCATCAAATTCTATAATATCCTTATTCATACTTGCCCAGAAGTACAACTTCCAAAGATCTTCATGAATTTTCTTAACACCAGGATGAGTTGCATAGGGAGTTCTATGAGCCTCGGCTAGAATCAACTCTCTAAGACCACCAAAAGGAGGAACATTAGTATGCCCATGATGATGAAGCAAGCCATCAGTATCTATAGAGTATCCCTCAAAATTGTCCTTTTGAGGATTGTGACACTAAATAATTTCATTTTATAATGAGTCCTGAGGTAGCAATTCCAAAATACGTCCCCTTAGATCTAACTTTACTAACAAATCCAATAATTCATGCCTTCCCCTACTAAGGGCGTCAGCTACAACATTCTCGTTCCCCTGAAAGTAATGAATATCAAAATCATACTCGCAAAGGAACTCCATCCACCTGCACTGCCTAGCATTCGAATTGGGTTGAGAGAAGATATACTGCAACCTCTGATGATCCAAATGCAACTTGAATCTATGCCCAAGAAGAAAATGTTAGGTCATTTTGTTAAAGCATGAACCACTACAACTAGCTCCAAATCATGTGTCGGGTAATTAAGCTAGTGATTCCTCAACTTGTGAGACTCGAAGGCTACCACATGACCCTCCTATATAAGTACAACTCCAATACCCTCAATCGATACATTAGTGAAAACAAAAAAGTCATTGGCAGGATCTGGAATTGCTAAAATAGGTGCATTGGTGAGTTTCTCCCTTAAGATCTAGAAATCTCTCACACTAATCAGACCAAACAAAACTCTTGCCTTGCCTCTAAAGAGAAGTAATTAGATGAGCAATCTTGGAATAGCCTTCCACAAATCTTCTGTAATAACCAACTAGGCCCATGAAACTCCTTATGTTTGCTACATTAGTGGGCACACGCCATTCCAAAATAACTTGTATTTTAGAAGGATCCACTTGTATTCCATCCCCTGAAATAATATGCCCTGAATACTAGATTTTTTTTGGGAATAATTCACACTTAGATATAATGGCATACAATTGATTTTTTTTCAAACACTACAACACTTGTCATAAATGAACCACGTGCTCCTCCACTATGTAGGAATAGATCAGAATATTGTCTAGGAAGATAACCACAAATTGATCTAGAAAAGTGCATAACAAACCATTCATCAAACTCATGAAATTTTTTGGAGCATTGGTCAATCCAAAAGGAACAATGATGAACTCATAATGACCATAAAATGTACGAAAAGTTGTCTTATGAGTGTTAGATTCTGCAATCCTCAGCTGATGATACCCTAATTTAAGATCTATTTTAGAGAAAATATGTGCTCCCTGAATTGGATCGAATAGATCATCTATTCTGGGAAAATGATAATGATTCTTAATTGAAAGCTTATTTAACTACCTATAATCAACACATAGACAAAGAGTTCCATCTTTCTTCTTTACGAAGATAACAGGTGCACCCCAAGGAGATACACTAGGATGAATATGACCTTTCTCTAAGAGCTCCTCCAGCTATAACTTAAGCTTCTAAAATTCTTGTGTTGTCATTCTAGAAGGGGCCTTAGAAATAGGTTGTGCTCCAAGAACCAAGTCAATATGGAAATCAATCTCCCTTTGAGGTGGCATACCCGAAAGATGAGAGGGAAAAACATCAGCAAACTCTCAAAAAATAGGATGGTCATACAAAGAAGTATTTGGCTTGTCCTTTGATGTATTGCTAATGGAGATAGAAAAGAATTGGATTCATTTTATCATACAACACTTAAGCTGCATGGTGGAAATTATCCTAAGCAATACATGTCTCTTAATCCCTGAGACTTCCACCTTTTGGCCCATATCATCTAAGCATTCAATAGCCTTGTTATGACAATCAAGCTTGGCCTCATGAGTATTCATCCAATCCATTCCTAAAATCACATCATAAGATCCCAATGGTATCACCTTGAGATTCACTATAGTAGGGAAAGAGCTAAGTTCTAATTGGCAATCCCTAACTAGAGACTTGAAAGATATTCTAGCACCAAAAGTTATCTCAACATCCCAATTAACATCTTTCTTAGCAACCACTAGCCCAAAATTCTCCACTATAGATGGGGAAATAAAAGAATTTGTAGCTCTAGAATCAAAGAGAACATAGACAAAAACCTTTCCAATTTTACTAGGAACCTCTATGACTGATGCCTGATGTTTTGCCTACTGATTATCAACTGTTGCAAAAACTCAATGAGATCTACCCACATCACCAACTGTAGGTTCTGAAGCTACCACATGTTAACCTTTTGAAGTGAAATTGTTCTAAAAACATTCTTGAGCAATATGACCCATACCTCCACAATTATAACAAGAACCCTTAGGTGGTGTTGGAACCCGAAAACCTAGTTTACTAGAACTAACTTGATTGCCTCAAGAACCCTGCTAAGAGTGAGCTAGCCCAGCAAACTGCGTTTGAGTTCTTTGACCTCCTTTTTGTGAAGGAGATTTCCATGATTTGACCAGACCCCCATGAACTGACTTAGCTTTCTAACCTTGTTGTAGTTGTTGTGGTTCTAATCTAGTGGAAAAATAGCTTGTCCCTCGTCCACCCTTAGGTGGTGCAAAAGAGAAAACATGATTGCAATTTTGATGAGGTGGATTCCATTGATGATCATGATGTTTTGGTTGGATCTCCTTAGTAATAAGAGCTTTCTCCACTGCCTGCCTCAAAGTAGTAGGCTTAGAAAATCATGCAATTCCTACAATACCATGATTAAGGCCTTTGATAAAATGGTATACCATCAACTTTTCATCCTGAAAGTAATCAACATACTACATCAACTCAAAAAAATTATTCTCGCACTAAGCTACTGTGAGTCCCCTTTGTTGAAGATCATGAAACTCATCAATTTTCCACTGTTGGAAATGGTCAGAGATATATATTTTCTTAAATAGTTCCAAGAAAAATTCCCAAGTAACATTGTCTAGATTCAATTGCCCCTTTCTCTCCTCCTGCTGCCACCAAGTATCTGCATTTTCCTTGAGCAGATGAATCACCTATCTAGCCTTGAGGTTACTACTATAAGTTTTGAGTGCAAAACATTTTTCAATGCTAATCAACTAGGATTCTACCTTTGAACCATCAGTAGACCCAAAAAAATGTTGAGGCAAAAGATGTAGGTAATCACAAATAAGCTTATCTATATCAACTAGAGCATTATTCCTAGCTCAAGTGTTACGAGGGGGGGGTCCATAGTTTCTAGATTCACCCATTTCCTCCTCAGGATGCTTTGTCCTCCCCCTATTAGGGCTTCTACTACACTCCTGGGGTCTAGAATGATTTTCATTTGAATGATGTTGATCTTGATTATTGGGTAAGGGAAGTATGTCCTAAATGACATCCACCAACTGTTGCAGGATTTGAAGTATTTGGGGCCCATGATTGACATGCCCCACAGTATGCTCTCTAGTATGCTTAGATACAAATGACATGGAATGGGACCTTCATCAAGGAGGCATGATATACATAAGAAACAAACATATTACATGCTTAAACTACCACTATAAATCAAAAATCGAATTTATGTCATATTTTAAATAATTTCAATATAATTAAACAAAATTGCATTAATACTACTTTTCCCTAAAATCTCCCAAGTTTTGCAACCTGGTGCTCTGATACCTATGTAATGCCCTCCCAAGGGAAAATCCATTATCTAACTATAAATTAACAAGAATTAGTAGAAAATAAGTTAGTTGGTGTTATATTATTTACTTATGATTCAAATTATGATTAACGCTGGAAGTGTAGTTCCAACAACTATGTAGAAATGTCCGCAACAACTAAATAAAAGATAATAATACTAATTTTAGATTACTCAATAATAATCTCACTAATTATAGTTTATACAAGTACTAAAATAAATAAATAATAATAAGATTACTTCTTAAAATAGCAATCAAACTTTATCTTTAATAAAGACAAAACTAGCAATTTTGATAAGAATATCATAATAGTAACCACCGAAGAAAGTATAAATTTTAATATAAATACTTTAATTTCACTTGATTGGAGGTTTTAAATCTATATACAAATTTCATAAATAAGACTATGTATGAATATACAAAATATGTCCATCTAAACGAAATTTGAATAAAATTACATTGAAATACACGATTTCAGACATAAAATGCATTCACATAAATACACATGGCTACGATAACGTACTAAGAATACATGATAGCAATTCTTGTAAGGTTTCTAAATCATCCTGCAAGAGGAATACTGTGGGTTAATTAATAGTGTCTTAAATGAATTATGTTTCCCGATAGAACAATCTAGGACCCAAAATATTGGTGGTTTAGTTAAATACTTTAACAACCTTTATTAATGTTAAGAATGTCCCGTAAATAGAAGGATTTAAAATGCTGCACATACAACTTCAACTGAAGAACGATATGAATTGATTTATAAATAAAGCAAAAATCAATGGAGATTTGAAACGTCTATATAACAATTGGGTAATGGTTTAATACTTGCCATTTTTTTCTTTATGGTAACCCGAGCTTTTACTATCTTTTTCTGATTACCTACAAGGGTATATTTTTCAGACTTCATACAAATTATTTGACTCTGTCATGCACAAAATGAGTTAACCAATAATACAAAATGGAAATTAAAGAATTGGACAGGCTAAAGTGACTGTGAAAAGAAGTGAAAAGCATTGTTGGCTTGAACTAGTAACAAGATTCCATATATAGAGTGCGGGAGCACTAGGTTTACCAAAACTTTGCAAGTATAGAGTCATGAACCGTTAAAGGGCTACAAATGCAATGCTAGCACGTGGCTAAGGTGCGGGGAGTAAGAATTTCATTAGCTAAGAAAACTTACGAAACCATTTACAGGTAATAGCTGGTGAACTGAAAAAGTCACTAGCAAAAATTTATTTCAAGACGCATATTTAGGAATCAACAACTATTGAAGTGAAAATATCAGAGTGATATATATATATATATATACCTCATCCGGATAGGATACAAAAATGATACCATACTTATCACTTTTACCCAGAGACTAAAAACAGATTAATATTGCTATGTTATCGAAGGAATAGCAAAATTTCATAACTAGAAAAGAATTATACAGGAATTCATTACAATTATAGATTGTGAGTTCACACTATGGTGGGTTCAACATCAGAAACACAGTTCAACAAGGAAATTGATTGAAAGTCATTATACGCATACAAACTGAAACTTATATTCAAAACATATAACAATTGAAATCTAATGATTTTACAAATCTTTTGTTACCACTCAAAATAGTGCAAAGTCTTTATACAGTATTGTTACATGCAATAAAAGAGAAATATTGCTTTCATAGGGTTTTCTTTTGCTTAACAACAAGGTCGTTTATACAATCTACAAAAACACTGAATAATTTATTGACATTAGACTAGAACAACAATATAAGAGAATTTGCTTCCAACCCTTGTCCTTAACAAAATCAGATCACTTTGTATAGGTCTGCAACATTGAATGGAATAGCCCAAAACTTCTCTCCACCCAACCATAGGGCTGAGAAGTCCACACCTAAGCTGGAGGCAAATTCCTTATGCACAAAACAAAAGACGTAATAGGAAACAATCAATATTGACACACTCACCAAGAACCCACACACAATATTCTTGCAAAGGGGGAGAAGGGGGATTCCCTTCCCTTTTGGGGAACCATAGTACATCACCATACTCATTCATCTCCAATTGCAACACATAACCTTCATTATCACAACACCTAATTCACATCTCCTTCACAACCAACCACTCCACACTCCATTCATCACCCAACACTCCCATTCACACCTCCTCCACAACCAACCACTCCATACACCATACATCACCCAATTCTCCCATTTCCACATATATACACATTTAATCACAAGTCCCCAAGAGAAGCTTCATGCCCTCTTCAACCCCAAACGAAGGAGGCTCTCATCCCTTAGGTGAGATCAACTCATTATTCACACCCATAACCCCCATAACACAAACAAGATTCAACATAAGACATAAAGAAAATAACACAAATTCCCATCATAGCAACAAAATCTGTCAAACACTCTACAACTTCATTGGAATTCAAAGATCAAATCTCAAAATTACCTTGGCTATCCAAGTGAGGATCAACCCATAAACCCAAGCAAGTATTCAATTTCTTTCCTCAACAAAGGTCCCTTTTCCTTATGCTCTTGCAACCAATTTCCAAAAGAAACAACAATCTTCACACACCCACTTCCAAAGGAAGAACGAAAAATAAAACTGCAAAAGAATTAATAGATAACCATACCCAAATCCCTCTCTAAAATAGAATTTTCTCCCCCAACTCTTCAACTTCCTACAAATGAAAATATTATTCAAAATAAAACATAATTCTCTCCACAAATCAACAAAATCATTAAAATCAAATTACACTTAACATTAAACCCCCTTTAAAAAAAATAAAAGCTAACAATTATATTTTTTAGCAATGGAATTTGTCTCCATTTCTTAAGAACCTAGGCTACCCACCTGCAACATCTTAATAGAAGAATTAGCACACTTTTAGAAATTATAATCAAAACAAAAAATATAAAATTTTGAAGTTTTCTAGCATCAAATAATAATAAGATCTACCACAATAATTTAAAGACATTTATTCTTGCAAAAATAAAACATTTATCCAATTAACTTTATGACTAGTCTAAATTATTAAATGAACATTCATATCACCGATAAGCAATAAATGTTTAAACACACAGTTTTAACATTCATGTCTATAATCTAGAAATGATAATATCCATGAATCAAAGTCTCCACATAATCCATATCCCAAAATGCCACACTACATAAAATATAAAATCAAACCAAAGTCTCTAGAGTAATACGGGCCATGCCTCACAGTTAGGATTCATTTATGGTTATAGGAGAAATATTCAAGTTAAGCTTAGGGTTAAATTATGATTAGGGTTCAAATAGTATTAGGGTTAGAGTTTGAGTTTAATTAGGGCTAGGAGTAATCTTGGGTTAGGGTTAGGGTTCAATTAGAGTTAGAGTTTAATTAGGGGTAATTTTAGAGTTTCATTGAGGTTATAGTTAGAATTAGGGTTAGGGTAAGTGCACCAAGATGGTTCCCAAAAAGGGGGCTTAAGTGGCCACTTTTTTAATGAAATCAAGAAATGCTGACCTTGGACGTGAAATTGAGGATAGTTACACTCAAAAATTTGAGATGGAACAAAAACAAGGATCAAAGTGCTTTGAGTCTACTTTCTAAACTACTAATTTATTTTGAAAATGGTTGAGATTAAGGGGTTCAACAGAGGGATGTACACAAATTGGTGTTGATTTTTTCAGAAAAACATAACATAGCAACTCTTGGGTAAGTGCACCAAGATGGTTCCCAAAAAAGGGGCTTAAGTGGCCACTTTTTTTTCTGAAATCAAGAAATACTGACCTTGGACGTGAAATTGAGGATAGCTACACTCAAAAATTTTTGATGGAACAAAAACAAGGACCGCA
>VDFB02197288.1:38248-56561 GCA_007258455.2 Sequoia sempervirens
ATTAATAAAATCAAATATTCATTAAAATTATCAGAGAAAATATCCAGGTCCTTACTACATACTGTTATCTAACCCGACCGGGCGATTTTAAAATACTAAAAAGTCCACCGTGCTCGGGTCACACAAGAGTTGCTATGTTATGTTTTTTTGACAGAAACAACAACAATTTATGTGTGTCCCTCTTTTGAACCCCTTAATCTCAACCATTTTCAAAATAAATTAGTAGTTTAGAAAGTAGACTCGGAGCACTGCGGTCCTTGTTTTTGTTCCATCAAAAATTTTGAGTGTAGCTATCCTCAATTTCACGTCCAAGGTCAGTATTTTCTGATTTCAGAAAAAAAGTGGCCACTTAAGCCTTTTTGGGAACCATCTTGGTGCACTTACCCAGAGTTGCTATGTTATGTTTTTCTGAAAAAACCAACACCAATTTGTGTACATCCCTTGTTGAACCCCTTAATCTCAACCATTTTAAAAATAAATTAGTAGTTTAGAAAGTAGACTCAAAGCACTTTGATCCTTGTTTTTGTTCCATCTCAAATTTTTGAGTGTAACTATCCTCAATTTCGTCCAAGGTCAGCATTTCTTGATTTCATTAAAAAAGTGGCCATTAAGCCCCCTTTTGGGAACCATCTTGAGTGCAATTACCTAACCCTAATTCTAACTATAACCTCAATTAAACCCTAAAATTACCCCTAATTAAACTCTAAATCTAATTGAACCCTAACCCTAACCCAAGATTAATCCTAACCATAATTAAACTCAAACTCTAACCCTAATTTACTATTTGAACCCTAATCATAATTTAACCCTAACCTTAACTTGAATATTTCTCCTATAACCATAAATGAATCCTAACTGTGAGGCATGGCTCGTAGTACTTTAGAGACTTTGGTTTGATTTTATATTTTATGTAGTGTGGCATCTTGGGATATGGATTATGTGGAGAGTTTAGTTCATGGATATTATCATTTCTAGATTATAGACATGAGCGTTAAAACTGTGTGTTTAGACATTTATTGCTTATCGGTGATATGAAATGTTCATTTAATAATTTAGACTAGTCATAAAGTTAACTAGATAAATGTTTTATTTTTGCAAGAATAAATGTCTTTAAATTATTGCGGTAGATTTTATTATTATTTGATGCTAGAAAACTTCAAAAGTTTATATTTTTTTGTTTTGTTTATAATTTCTAAAAGTATGCTAATGTTTCTATTAAGATGTTGCAGGTGGGTAGCCCAAGTTCTTAAGAAATGGAGACAAATTTCATTGCTAAAAAAATATAATTGTTGGCTTTTATTTTTTTTTAAAGGGGGTTTAATGTTAAGTGTAATTTGATTTTTATGATTTTGTTGATTTGTGGAGAGAATTATGTTTTATTTTGAATAATATTTTCATTTGTAGGAAGTTGAAGAGTTGGGGGAGAAAATTCTATTTTAGAGAGGGATTTGGGTATAGTTATCTCTCAATTCTTTTGTAGTTTTATTTTCATTCTTCCTTTGGAAGTGGGTGTGTGAAGATTGTTGTTTCTTTTGGAAATTGGTTGTAAGAGCATAAGGAAAAGGGACCTTTGTTGAAGAAAGAAATTGAATACTTGCTTGGGTTTTTGGGTTGATCCTAACTTGGATAGCCAAGGTAAGTTTGAGATTTGATCTTTGAATTCCAATGAAGTTGTAGAGTGTTTGACATATTTTGTTGCTATGATGGGAATTTGTGTTATTTTCTTTATGTTTTATGTTGAATCTTGTTTGTGTTATGGGGGTTATGGGTGTGAATAATGAGTTGATCTCGCCTAAGGGATGAGAGCCTCCTTCATTTGGGGTTGAGGAGGGTGCAAAGCTTCTCTTGGGGACTTGTGATTAAATGTGTATATATGTTGAAATGGTAGAATTGGGTGATGTATGGTGTATGGAGTGGTTGTTTGTGGAGGAGGTGTGAATGGGAGTGTTGGGTAATGAATGGAGTGTGGAGTGGTTGGTTGTGAAGGAGATGTGAATTAGGTGTTGTGATAATGAAGGTTTTGTGTTGCAATTGGAGATGAATGAGTATGGTGATGTGCTATGGTTCCCCAAGAGGGAAGGGAATCCCCCTTCTCCCCCTTTGCAATAATCCTATGTGTGGGTTCTTTGTGAGTGTATCAATATTGATTGTTTCCTGTTACTTCTTTTTTTGTGTGCATAAGGAATTTGCCTCCAAAACAAGGGTGGACTTCTCAATCCTATGGTTGGGTGGAGAGCAGTTCTGGGTTGTTCCATTTGGTGTTGCAGACCTATACAGAGTGATCTAATTTTGTTAAGGACAAGGGTTGGAAGCAAATTCTCTTATATTGTTGTTTTAGTCTGATGTCAATAAATTATTCAGTATTTTTGTAGATTGCATAAACGACCCTATTGTTAAGCAAAAGAAAACCCTATGAAAGCAATATTTCTCTTTTATTTCATGTAACAATACTGTATAAAGACTTTGCACTATTTTGAGTGGTAACAAAAGATTTGTAAAATTATTAGATTTCAATTGTTATATGTTTTGAATATAAGTTTCAGCTTGTATAAGTATAATGACTTTCAATCAATTTCCTTGTTGAACCATGTTTCTGATGTTGAACCCACCATAGTATGAACTCACAATCTATAATTGTAATGAATCCCTGTATAATTCTTTTCTAGTTATGAAATTTTGCTATTCCTTCGGTAACATAGCAATATTAATCTATTTTTAGTCTCTGAGTAGAAGTGATAAGTATGGTATCCTTTTTTGTATCCTATCCGGTTGAGGCATATATATATATATATACTCTGATATTTTCACTTCAATCGTTGTTGATTCCTAAATATGCGTCTTGAAACAAATTTTTGCTAGTGACTTTTGCAGTTCACCAGCTATTACCTATAAATGGTTTCATAAGTTTTCTTAGCTAATGAAATTCTTAGTCCCCACACCTTAGCCACGTGCTAGCATTGCATTTGTAACCCTTTAACGGTTCATGACTCTATACTTGCAAAGTTTTGGTAAACCTAGTGCTCCTGCACTCTATATATGGAATCCTGCTACTAGTTCAAGCCGACAATGCTTTTTACTTCTTTTCACAGTCACTTTAGCCTGTCCAATTCTTTAATTTCCATTTTGTATTATTGGTTAACTCATTTTGTGCATGACAGAGTCAAACATTTTGTGTGAAATCTGAAAATATACCGTTGTAGGTAATCAGAAAAAGATAGTAAAAGCTCGGGTTACCGTAAAGAAAAAAATGGCAAGTATTAAACCATTACCCAATTTTCATATAGACGTTTGAAATCTCCATTGATTTTTGCTTTATTTATAAATCAATTCATATCGTTCTTCAGTTGAAGCTGTACGTGAACATTTTAAATCCTTCTATTCACGGGACATTCTTAACATTAATAAAGGTTGTTAAAGTATTTAACTGAACCACCAATATTTTGGGTCCGAAAGCATCAATCTATCAGGAAACATAATTCATTTAAGACACTATTAATTAACCCGAAGTTATTCCTCTTGCAGGATGATTTAGAAACCTTACAAGAATTGCTATCATGTATTCTTAGTACGTTATCGTAGCCATGGGTATTTATGTGAATGCATTTTATGTCTGAAATCGTGTATTTCATTGTAATTTTATTCAAATTTCGTTTATATGCACATATTTTGTATATTCATACACAGTTTTATTTATGAAATTTGTATATAGATTTAAAACCTCCAATCAAGTGAAATTAAAGTAATTATATTAAAAATTATACTTTCTTCGGTGGTTACTAATATGATATTCTTATCAAAATTGCTAGTTTTGTCTTTATTAAAGATAAAGTTTGATTGCTATTTTAAGAAGTAATCTTATTATTACTATTTATTTTAGTACTTGTATAAACCATAATTAGTGAGATTATTATTGAGTAATCTAAAATTAGTATTATTATCTTTTATTCAATTGTTGTCGACATTTCTACATAGTTGTTGGAACTACATTTCTAGCATTAATCATAATTTGAATCATACGTAAATAATATAACACCAACCAACTTATTTTCTACTAATTCTTGTTAATTTATAGTTAGATAATGGGTTTTCCCTTGGGAGGGCATTGCATAAGTATCAGAGCACCAGGTTGCAAAACTTGGGAGATTTAGGGAAAAGTAGTATTAATGCAATTTTGTTTAATTATATTGAAATTATTTAAAATAAGACGTAAATTCAATTTTTGATCTATAGTGGTAGTTTTAGCATGTAATATGTTTGTTTCTTATGTATATCATGCCTCCTTGATGAAGGTCCCATTCCATGTTGTTTGTATCTAAGTATACTAGAGAGCATACTATGGGGCATGCCAATCATGGGCCCCAAATACTTCAAATTCTACAACAGTTGGTGGATGTCATTTAGGAAATACTTCCCTTACCCAATAATCAAGATCAACATCATTCAAATGAAAATCATTTTAGACCCTGGGAGTGTAGTAGAAGCCCTAATAGGGGGAGGAAAAAGCATCCTGAGGAGGAAATGGGTGAATCTAGAAAATATGGACCTCCCCCTCATAACACTTGAGCTAGGAATAATGCTCCAATTGATATAGATAAGCTTATTTGTGATTACCTACATCTTTTGCCTCAACATTTTTCTGGGTCTATTGATGGTTCAGAGGTAGAATCCTAGTTGATTAGCATTGAAAAATGTTTTGTACTCAAAACTTATAGTAGTAACCTCAAGGCTAGATTGGTGATTCATTTGCTAAAGGAAAATGTGGATACTTGGCGGCAACAAGAGGAGAGAAAGGGGCAATTGAATCTAGACAATGTTACTTGGGAAGTTTTCTTGGAACTATTTAAGAAAATATATATCTCTAACCATTTCCAACAATGGAAAATTGATGAGTTTCATGATCTTCAATAGAGGGGACTCACATTAGCTTAGTACGAGAATTTTTTTTTTGAGTTGATGTAGTATGTTGATTACTTTCAGGATGAACAGTTGATGGTAAACCATTTTATCAAAGGCCTTAATCATGGGATTGCAAGACCTGCACGACTATCTAAGCCTACTACTTTGAGGTAGGCAGTGGAGAAAGCTATTATTACTAAGGAGATCCAACCAAAACATCATGATCATCAATGGAATCCACCTCATCAAAATTGCAATCATGTTTTCTCTTTTGCACCACCTAAGGGTGGAGGAGGGACAAGCTATTTTTCCACTAGATCAAAACCACAACAACTACAACAAGGTTAGAAAGCTAAGTCATTTCATGGGGGTTTGGTCAAATCATGGAAATCTCCTTCACAAAAAGGAGGTCAGAGAACTCAAACACAGTTTGTTGGGTTAGCTCACTCTTAGCAGGGTTCTCGAGGAAATCAAGTTAGTTCTAGTAAACTAGGTTTTTGGGCTCCAACACCACCTAAGGGTTCTTGTTATAATTGTGGAGGTATGGGTCATATTGTTCAAGAATGTTTTTAGAACAATTTTGCTTCAGGAGGTTAGCATGCAGTAGCTTCAAAACCTACAACTGGTGATGTGGGTAGATCTCATTGAGTTTTTGCAACAGTTGATAATCAGTAGGAAAAACATTAGGCATCAGTCATAGAGGTTCCTAGTAAAATTGGTAAGGTTGTTGTCTATGTTCTCTTTGATTCTAGAGCTACAAATTCTTTTATTTCCCCATCTATAGTGAATCTCGGGGTGATACCATTGGGATCTTATGATGTGATTTTAGGAATGGATTGGATGAATACTCATGAGGCCAAGCTTGATTTTCATAACAAGGCTATTGAATACTTAGATGATATGGGCCAAAAGGTGGAAGTCTCAGGGATTAAGAGACTTGTATTGCTTAGGATAATTTCCACCATGCAGCTTAAGTGTTGTATGAGAAAATGAATCCAATTATTTTCTATCTCCATTAGTGATACATCAGAGGACAAGCCAGATACTTCTTTGTATGACCATCCTATTTTTTGAGAGTTTGTTGATATTTTTCCCTCTCATCTTTCGAGTATGCCACCAAAAAGGGAGATTGATTTCCATATTGACTTGGTTCTTGGAGCACAACCTATTTCTAAGGCCCCTTCTAGAATGACAACACAAGAATTTTAGAAGCTTAAGTTATAGTTGGAGGAGCTCTTAGAGAAAGGTCATATTCATCCTAGTGTATCTCCTTGGGGTGCACTTGTTATCTTCGTAAAGAAGAAAGATGGAACTCTTTGTCTATGTGTTGATTATAGGTAGTTAAATAAGCTCTCAATTAAGAATCATTATCCTTTTCCCATAATAGATGATCTATTCAATCCAATTCAGGGAGCACATATTTTCTCTAAAATAGATCTTAAATTAGGGTATCATCAGTTGAGGATTGCAAAATATAACATTCATAAGACAATTTTTCATACATTTTATGGTCTTTATGAGTTCACCATTGTTCCTTTTGGATTGACCAATGCTCCAAAAATTTTAATGAGTTTTATGAATGGTTTGTTCTGCACTTTTCTGGATCGATTTGTGGTTATCTTCCTAGAAGATATTCTGATCTATTCCTACACAGTGGAGGAGCACGTGGTTCATTTATGACAAGTGTTGCAGTGTTTGAGAAAAAAACAATTGTATGCCATTCTATCTAAGTGTGAATTATTCAAAAAAAAATATAGTATTCAGGGCACATTATTTCAGGGGATGGAATACCAGTGGATCCTTCTAAAATACAAGTTGTTTTGGAATGGCATGTGCCCACTAATGTAATAGAGGTAAGGAGTTTCATGGGCCTAGTTGGTTGTTACAGAAGATTTGTGGAAGGCTATTCCAAGATTGCTCGTCTAATTACTTCTCTTTAGAGGCAAGGCAAGAGTTTTGTTTGGTCTAATTAGTGTGCGAGCTTTCTAGATCTTAAAGGAGAAACTCACCAATGCACCTATTTTAGCAATTCTAGATCCTATCAGTGACTTTTTTGTTTGCACTGATGCATCGATTGAGGGTATTGGAGTTGTACTTATATAGGAGGGTCATGTGGTAGCCTTTGAGTCTTGCAAGTTGAGGAATCACTAGCTTAATTACCCGACACATGATTTGGAGCTAGTTGTAGTGGTTCATGCTTTAACAAAATGACCTGACATTTTCTTCTTGGGCATAGATTCGAGTTGCATTTGGATTATCAGAGCTTGCAGTATATCTTTTCTCAACCCAATTCGAATGCTAGGCAGTGCAGGTGGAGGGAGTTCCTTTGTGAGTATGATTTTGATATTCATTACTTTAAGGGGAATGAGAATGTTGTAGCCGACGCCCTTAGTAGGCGAAGGCATGAATTATTGGATTTGTTAGTAAAGTCAAATCTAAGGGGACGCATTTTGGAATTGCTACCTCAAGACTCATTATACAATGAAATTATTCAGTGTCACAATCCTTGAAAGGACAATTTTGAGGGATACTCTATAGATACTGATGGCTTGCTTCGTCATCATGGGCATACTTATGTTCCTCCTTTTGGTGGTCTTAGAGAGTTGATTCTAGTCGAGGCTCATAGAACTCCCTCTGCGACTCATCCTGGTGTTAAGAAAATGCATGCAGATCTTTGGAAGTTGTACTTTTGGGTAGGTATGCATAAGGATATTACAAAATTTGATGCATGTTATCTTGAGTGTCAAAGGGTGAAGGCAAAACACCAACATCCAACTAGCTTATTGTACCCTCATGTTATTCCAGATTGGAAATGGGACATGATATCAATGAATTTTATTGTGATTTTACCTATGTCTACACATTGGAACAATGTGATTATGGTGACTATGGAAAATTTAACTAAGGTGGCACACTTTTCTCCAATGAGTTCTTCCTACAATGTCACCTCAATAGCTAGGGTTTTCCTACATGACATAGTTCGACTTCATGGAGTTTCAAAGAAGATTATTTCCGATAGGGATTGTGTTTTCACCTCATCCTTTTGGGCCACTCTTCAATTGACACTAGAGACTCCACTCAATTTTAGCAACTCTTATCATCTAAAGATAGACGGTCAAATAGAGCGAGTGAACCAGGTTTTGGAGGATATGCTTAGGATGCATGTTATGGATCAAAAGACTCACTGGGAGGAGTATTTATATTTAGTAGATTTTTTCTTATAACAATGGGTATCATAGTTTGCTTGGGATGGCACCTTATAATGAGGCTCTTTACGGTAGACCCTATAGGACTCATTTGAGTTGAGACCGGCTTGAGGATCGGGTCGCATTAGGATCGAACCTTGTTTGGGAAATGGAACAACATGTGACTTGGATTCAAGAGAAATTACATATAGTTCAAGATTGTCAAAAGCAGTATGCTAATACCAGAAGGGTTGATCATCAGTTATAGGTTGGGGAGAGAGTTTTCTGGCATGTACGACCCCATAAGAGCTCTATCCATTATGGGAAGGGTTCTGAGTTGACCCCAAGATTTGTTAGAACTTTTGAGATATTGGAGAGGATTGGCCTAGTTGCATACCACTTAGCATTACCACCTAGCCTGTCCTGGATCCACAATGTTTTTCATGTATCTTTGCTTAAGAAATATGTATAAAATGTTTCTCATGTTATAGAATGGAATGCTCTACAAGTGGAACAGGACGAATAGCTAACATTGGAGCCAATTCGCATATTAGATCAATGAACCCTGGCCCTGCGATGACGATAGTTGGACTAGGTCAGGGTCCAATGGGATCCTTATGATGAGTTTTCCGCTACATGGGAGGATACAACTAAGATGAGATCTTTATTTCCATATCTTTTTTCTAGCTTCCAAGAGGAATCTTGAGTCTTGAGGGGGAGAATGTGAGGCATGGCTAGTATTACTCTAGAGACTTTGGTTTGATTTTATATTTTATGTAGTGTGGTAATTTGGTCCAACATGGATTATGTGGAAATTTTGGTTCATGGATATTATCATTTTTGGATTATAGACATGACTTTTAAAACTATGTGTTTAGAAATTTATTACATATCAGTGATATGATATGTTCATTTAATAACTTAGATTGGTCATAAAGTGTTATGGATAAATGTTTAATTTCTACAAGAATAAATTTCTTTAAATTATTGTGATAGATCGTATTATTATTTGATGCTAGAAAACTTCAGAAGTTTATATTTTTTGTTTTGATTTTAATTTCTAAAAGTGTACTAATGCTTCTATTGAGATGTTGCAGGTTGGCAGCCTAGGTTCTTAAGAAATGGAGACAAATTCCATTGCTAAACAATATAATTGTTGTCTTTTATTTTTTTTAAAGGGGGGTTTAATGTTAAGTGTAATTTGATTTTTATGATTTTGTTGATTTGTGGAGAGAATTATGTTTTATTTTGAATAATATTTTCATGTGGGAAGTTGAAGAGTTGGGGAATGAAATTCTATTTTAGAGAGGGATTTGGGTATGGTTATCTCTCTCAATTATTTTGCAGTTTTATTTTCATTCTTCCTTTGGAAGTTGGTGTGTGAAGATTGTTGTTTCTTTTAGAAATTGGTTGTAAGAGCATGATGAAAATGGACCTTTGTTGAGGAAAGAAATTGAATACTTGCTTGGGTTTTTGGGATGATCCTAACTTGGATAGCCAAGGTAAGTTTGAGATTTGATCTTTGAATTCGAATGAAGTTGTAGAGTGTTTGACAGATTTTGTTGTTGTGATGGGAATTTGTGTTTTTTTTTTTTTTTATGTTGATTCTTCTTTGTGTTATGGGGGTTATGGGTGTGAATAAGGAGTTGATCTCACCTAAGGGATGAGAGCCTCCTGCATTTGGGGTTGAGGAGGGTGTGGAGCCTCTCTTGGGGACTTGTGATTAAATGTGTGCATATGTGGAAATGGGAGAATTGGGTGATGTATGGTGTATGGAGTGGTTGGTTGTGGAGGAGGTGTGAATGGGAATGTGGGTGATGAATGGATTGTGGAGTGGCATTGTGAAGGAGATGTGAATTGGGTGTTGTGATAATGAAGGTTATGTGCTACAGTTGGAGATGAATGAGTATGGTGATGTGATATGGTTCCCCAAGATGGAAGGGAATCTCCATTCTCCCCTTTGCAAGAATCCCATGTGTGGGTTCTTTGTGAGTGAGTCAATATTGATTGTTTCTTATTATTTCTTTTGTTTTGTGCATAAGGACTTTGTCTCCAAATCAAGGGTGGAGTTCTCAATCCTATGGTTGGGTGGAGAGAAGTTCTGGGCTGCTCCATTCAGTGTTGCAAGTGTACAAAGTGATCTGATTTTGTTAAGAACAAGGGTTGGAAACAGATTCTATTATATTGTTGTTCTAGTCTGATGTCAATAAATTATTCAGTATGTTTAGAAATTGTATAAAAGTCCCTGTTGTTAAGAAAAAGAAATCCATGTTAATAGATTTAGATTCATGCAATATTTCTCTTCTATTTCATGTAACAATACTATATAAAGACTTTGCATTATTTTGAGTGGTAAGGGAAGATTTGTAAAATTCTCAGATTTCAATTGTTATATGTTTCAAATATGAGTTTCAGTTTGTATGCGTATAATGACTTTCAATCAATTTCCTTGTTGAAACGTGTTCCTGCACTCTGTATATGCAATCCTGCTACTGGTTCAAGCCGACAATGCTTTTTACTTCTTTTCACATTGCCTTTAGCCTGTCCAATTCTTTAATTTCCATTATGTATTATTGGTTAACTTATTATGTGCATGACACAGTCAATTGTTTTGTGTGAAATCTAAAAATATTCCCTTGTAGGTAATCAAAAAAAGATAGTAAAATCTCGGGTTACCGTAGAGGAAAAAATGGCAAGTATTCAATCGTTACCCAATTTTCATATAGACGTTTCAAATCTCCATTGATTTTTTCTTTATTTCCAAATCAATTCATATCATTCTTTGGTTGGAGCTTTATGTGCAACGTTTTAAATCCTTTTGTTCACGGGACGTTCTAAACGTTTAATAAAGTATTTAATTAGACCACCATTTTGGGTCCAAGAGCATCATTTTTATGAGGAAACATAATTCATTTAAAATGCTATTAATTAACCTGTGGTTATTCCTCTTGCATGATGATTTAGAAACCTTACAAGAATTGCTATATGTAATATTGTAAAAAATAATGAATATAATTGTATTATATATTTTAATTTATATAATTTATTTTTTTTATTCAAGGGGTAAACATTTTTACCGGAGCTAAGAGCTATGAACCAGATACAACCATTCAACAATACCACCCCAATGGGGTTTGAACCTTGGTGGCAAGAACAACAATGCCAATACCGACTAATTTGTATAATATATTATATTATATTTAGACTTTAATTAAATATGTACTATATTAAAAAAAAACTTAATAATTATAATAATTTTATGTTTGTATTTAATAGTTTATATTATAAAAAATAATATATAATAATAATATAATTTTGATATAAAATATTATATATAATAACAAGTATAATTATATATAATATAATATAATATGTATTATATAAAATATATATTATATATTGAATTATATTTATATTTAATAATTTTTAATATAAAATAATATTTTTTAATAAATAATTAGTCATATGAAGTGTTTCTAATGAAAATGAATGGAGGTTTATTTGGTAAAACATTTAATAGGTAGTCAACTAGTCCACTAAAAGCTCTTAAGAGTAATGTAATGGTAGAGAGGGGGAGAAATGACATAAACAAAGATATCTACCATGGCAAGTGACTAACCTAGATATTAACCTCAAGTGTGTGTTTTTAACTCTATTATATTATTATAATATTATATAATGTTATTATTTATACTATGTATTATATATATACTATATTATAAGTATCAAGTATTACTTAGTATATTTATATTTAAATATATAATATATAAATAATTTAATAATATGGTATATAAATTATTTATATTTTAATATTAGATATTATTAAAAACATATATAATATTATATTAGACATTCTATTATATTTATTGTATAATATATGTTATATAATATATAAATAATATATTATATATTATACTATACTATATCATTTATTATTTATTATATTTGTATATTATAGTATAAAATATATAAATAATAAAATGTATATATATATATATATTAGTCATATGATTCACATTTTAAAACTTTATAAAATTCCTTCTAAGAACAAAATTATACATGTTAATGTGTTTAAATAAAAATAAATTGTTTTAAATGAAAAATATAATATATAATTATAAATATAACTATAATGTTATTTTTAAAATAAATGTACTTTATATAAAATATAAGATATAATAATAATATAAGTTATATAAAATATTACTATCATACTATAATGTAAATTCATTGTAAAAATAATATTATAAATATACTATAATTATATATTATATAATATAATATGAATTATCAAATATAAATATAATATAATATAATTTTAAAAATAATATACATTGAATTATATATAATATGAAATATATTTAGTATTTGAAATGTAAAATAATAAAATAAATTATAAAATATAAATAATAATATAAACTTTATATAAAGTACATATATAATCAAATAATATGTGTGTGTGTGTGTTAAAATATAATTGATTGCAATGATTTTTTATTAACAAAAAATAGGTTTTGAAGGGTGCCTGAAATCTTGAACAAAAAGAGATAGTGGTAGTAAAGATGAAATAATAGACTGCCCACCCAACACACCAAAAATCAAGTTGATTACCAGAACATCAGCAGGCCATCAACAAAAAACCATAGCTAAAAACAAAAAATAGCAGAGCAAACCAAACGACCATTAGAGAAGTTCTTTGAGCATATTTTTCACATCCAGATCCTTAGACGCTAGCCTATCATGCATCTCCATGATTTCCTCAACATCACAACCAGGGGCCATTTTGCATTCTTTGTTTTACTTCAAGTACGTACACTCGTCCAACATCCAAATTCATGGTGTGCATTTCCATGACAACACTCTCCCCCCTTTCCTTAGTCACATGTTCTTCAAACAATCCTCTGCTAGTCCATTCCTTCGCTTTCTAGCTGAGGAAGATCATACCTTCAACTGAGGCCTCCAACTTCTCCTTGTTAATGTTGATTATTGTATCCAAGTCCTTTCAGAGTTGCCTATTCCAGTTTTCTAGCAAAGCAATCCTCAGTCCATAATCATTATTCAAATTAGCATGCTCATCCACCACACAACCAACACAAAAATTTAAAGACCTGGTCAACTTGAAGATAGAATCCTTCTCCTTGAGACTGCACAGAGTGGAAATGTTGCAACAAGAAATAGTTTCATGCTTGTTGTGGAGGTCCTACACCTCTTTCACAAGCCACATCAACAAATTGAACAAGATATCTAGCCCTTATTTTACCAAACCAAACACCTGTGAGAAATCCATAGCTCCCTAAAACACACCCCTACCCTAATGCAAACCAACCGGATGATCCTCCTCATGAGACACCTCAAGAAAAAGCTTGGCCTTACCCTTGTCCTTAAACGCCGACACCTAGGTAGAATCATCCACATTGACCACAGAATTCCCCTTGCCAGCAGCAAGGGACCCACCATCACCAAAATTCCCCAAACCATCACCCTGGGTATTCTCTGCCACCTCCTGAAATTTATCACCCACATCCTTAGAACGGACCTTGGCCTTCTTACCACCAAAAATTCCTTCCTCTGCACCCTCCACAAAAGCCTCCTTGAGTTTTTGTTTAACATGTGGGAGGAGAGATTTTTCCTTGGAAGTTGAGGGTTTCATCCCTCGAGATGAGGGGGTGTAATCTAGGTCAATGTCATACCCAGTGGACTAACCCTACAACTCCTTTTCAATTTTTGTCCCCTCATTGTCTGGAATTTCTTCATTCTGACATTTCCCACTCCCTTTCCTCTTCTTTCTTGAAACAGGGGACCGAAGAGCTCGAACAATATAATTAGCTTTAATGAAATCAACAATGGGAAACATCAAACCCTCATGCAAAAAAGGGTTTCTAGGGTTCTTCCTAAAACTCAAAATTCCTTCTTCCAAAGACATTAAAAGGTAAAATGTGAAGGACACAAGCTTACCATGCCTAAAGTGATTCAACAGCACAAAATGGTGACCATACAACATCATATATCTGTCGTCAAGGGTAAAGTACCGCATCAATGCCACCACCACATCCTACTAGATGAGTTTTTAATCTTGGTCCTGTCATATCCTCCACAGTCCAATCTCACTATTTTAGCATGTTCTCTATCACGGAGAAACTTTTGCCTGGCTGACTGCAAGATATTCTTATCCTTGTAGAATTTCCTACCTTCCATCGACATACCCATCACTTCCGCTATGAAATCTTCATTGATGGTAATATCCCTACCAAACATACTAAGCACATGTCCATGCCAAGTGTCCACAAAATCCTTGGACACAATGGCCTTAACACCATGCAACCTCTCCAAGAAAGGAGTCACACCACCTCTCTGCAGAATTGCCTAAACATCGACATTGGTTTTGATGTCATCGCAAGAGAGAGGCTCTATTTCGTACCTATCCCCACCCATCATCGAAGCACTTGCAAAAAGAAACCATAGAAAACGATAGCAAAACAAAGAGGCAGAGAGAAGATTAACACCCAGAAAGCATCTATAGGTTCCAAGGACGATACCAATAGTAATAATTTAGAAGAGGCTTATACAACTTAGACCTGAATGACCACAAATTCCAATGAGCATCAATTGTGTGGTAATTCTAATCAGCCAGGAAACCCCATAATGCCCATGCATTCCAAAAGCCAAGAAGGTGGCCAAAACCAACAAGCTAATGTAAGTCATTATGAATAAGGGTGCTTAAATCAATAGGAAAGACGTCATTCACATTCCATGATCTTGTCGATGTCACCCCAAAATTTTCCAACCAATAAGCCACATAATTCGCCTCTCTATAGGCATGAGATATATAAATTTCATCAAATTCATGACTTAAGGAAATGGCATCCAGAATGATATTTTTAATAGTCCAAGAGGGGGGGACCCTTTCCTTAGGAAATTAACAATGTTTATGGAATCCCCTTCTATCCAGAGCTTAGAGATCATTGATGTAATCTGTATTATTTTTAATTATATACTATGTTTTCAATAATAAGAACTTTCCAACTTCTGTGAACATCATTTATTTTTTATAAGTTGGAAATACCTGCAATTTCATATTGACTACCACATGGCATTCAAATGAATTTAATAGTTATTATTATACTATCAATCACACCTTGGTGTGCAATGGGTACACCAAAGAGGTGTGGAAGGTCATTTAGAAAAAAAAATGGTATATTTTTTGCATAAATTTGTGCAGTACATGAGGTCAATTGGTAGGCTATTGATCAAATGATGTTGTTTGTACAACAAAGGGCTCAATGGAGAAGTGATATCTTCAAATCAACTATGCATCCAATTACATGAATCCAAAAACGAATGAAATAAAACCTTTGAATTGAGAATATAATCAGGCTCCATTACATCGAGGCTCATGTTATGTTTACAATATGGAGAGATGGAGGGAGAGAGGTGGATATGGATAGAAAGAGGGAGGGATATGGATCAAAAGAGGGAGAGATAAGGGAGGAAGCTTGAGAGATAAATAGAGGGTGATATAAAGAGATAGAGAGGGATAGGGAAAGAGATAGATAGAGAGAGACATAGGGAGATAAGGAGATAGAGGTAGAGAACTTGATATGGATAGAAAGAGATAGAGATGAATGAGAGGGAGATAGAGAGACATAGGGAGATAAGGAGATAGAGGTAGAGAAAGATATGGATGGAAAAATATAGAGGAATGAGAGGGAAATAGAGAGAGAGAGAGTAGGAGAGATGGAGGGAGAGATGGAGTGAATAAGAAAGAGAGAGGGGAGGGAAATGGAGAGATATAAAGATAAATATATATATAGGAAGTGATATATAGAGTTAGAGAGAGGGATATATTGAGGAGGATGGATGGAGGGAGAGAGGGAGAGAGGGAGAGAGAGTAATACATAAATGAGGTGATAGAGATAAGTAATAGAGAGAGGGGGAGAGATAGAGAGATAGAGATAGGAGGAACATGGGTGAGAGAGAGGACATGGAGGGAGAAATGAAGGATAGATAGAGGGAGGAGAAGAGATGGAGACAAGACAGAGAAGGAAATAGAGAGAGAAGAGAAGAGATAAACATAGTGGAGAGAATGGAGAAAGGTGGATAGAATGAAGACTTAATAAAGAATGAATGGGAAGGAAATGGAAAGGAATGGATGGAACATAGGTTTCATGTTATAAAGCTTCATTACCTCTTGACAAATTATAATTTTTTAATATTTTTATTATATAATATTATATTATTATTTTAATTTTTATATATTTACTATTATATTAGTATATTTTTTAATATATTATTAATATCAGTAATATTATTTTTTATTAAAATTATTATATTATTCTTAGCCAGAACGAGTAGTAGAGTTGGCTTGGGTAGTGGGTTTGCTCCCTATTGGTCTCGAGTTCGACTCTGCTTTCGGGTTTAAGAGGTGGGACTTCTTGCGAGCGAGGGATCTCACCTGTAGGGGGCTAGTCTCACCCTAGCTCGCCTCAAGTACCCAAAGTAAGGGTTGTTGGGCTATTGGGCTGGGTCAAGGTGAGGGCTACTAGGTTGTTGGGCTGGGTCGCAGGGACACCCCTATAGTATCAAAAAAAATTATTATATTATTCTTAACAGTTTTTTATATCACTATTGTAATTATTATAATATTATATTATTCTTATTATTAAATTATTCTTACTATCATATTATTATTAATATGAGTTTTTAAATATTATAATTTATACAATATTATTATCCTTAGTATTATATTATTATTAATATTATTGATAAATTAATATTTAATTATTCAATTATATTAATCTTATTATTATATTGTTATTAATATTGTATTCTTATTATTATCTTAATAATATTAAGTTAGTATATTATACTATTATTTTATTATTAATATTATGTTAATGTTATTATATTATTTTTATTAGTATTATATTATTATATTTTAATTGTATTATTGTTATTATATTATTATTATAATAATGTTATATATTAAATACTATATTAATGTTCTTAAAAAATTTTAATTATTATTATATTATATTATTATCATACTATTATTATATTATATTATTAGGGTGATCCAACAATACTGGTTTACAATTTTTGGTCAAATTGGACACTGAAATATTTTTTTCTAACTAAATCTTCATTTTCAGGCACCTATAGCGGCTAAACCGTGAGGAATTTGAAGATGATGCAAATTAGTGATTTGCGACATTTTTTTGGTAGATTCTAAATATATTTTTTTCAAAAAAATTGGAATCAGATTGCACTTCTTTTTTCATCTCCTTCGAAAACTAGTTTTTTTCATAAAACAACACTCTTAAGGAGTGACGCTCACTGTATAACGCATAACTTTTTTTCCATGAAGGATAAAATTCTAATTCTTTCGAATTTAGATTTGTAACTCCGATATCTAGTGCTTAAAATTGGTTAGATAGTGTTTTATTGATTTTTTTTTCTTAATCAAGTTTTGAAGTCAAATCAATTACAATTCAAACATAGGCGAACTGTATAATGTGTAACTTTTTTTGTATGTATCAAAATTCAATTTTTTTTTGTTGGATCAAGGACTTCAATATCTATTGCACTCATATTTTTCAAAAAAAAAATTGATAATCTACTATTTTTCCACATGTGCAGAATAGAGAGCTTGATTTTCAGTGAAAAACCTATGTTTAATAAGACTAAAAAAAAAATACATAATAAAACCAAAACATATTAAAATTATAATGGTTGGATAGCTCATTCCAAGGACTACCTAATTCTAGTTGGGTTTGTGAAGTCTCCTTCATTTTCATCCTCAGCCCAGAGTAGGAAGGTGGGAAAAGGGAGGTTCACTCGAACCAAGGGGGGTTCAAGCGAACCCCCTTTCAAAAGGGGCGTTCCTTGTCTTTTTTGGTGGGAATGGTGAGGAATTTCATTAAATGGGTTCGCTCAAACCTAGGTTCTAGCAAACCTTCTTTTGGTTCATTCGAACCAAATAGTTCGCTCAAACCCCAAAAATAATTCTTTTTGCCATGGGGTTAATTTTTTCAACTTTTCCTTCCTCACTCCAATTGTAAACCACTTTTTTGGGTTTACTCGTTATTATATTAATTTTTATACTAATATTTGTTAGAACACAATGATCTACTGAGAGGGGGGTGAATCAGTAGATATTAACAATTTTAGTTCTTAAAACCTTTTTATAGATTCAACCTTAAACTTAAATGTACAGATTGAAGTACTAGCATATA
>VDFB02197290.1:0-30897 GCA_007258455.2 Sequoia sempervirens
AAAATGTTACCAATGACAGTATTGTTGATGCCAAAGTTGTTATTAGTTGCAAGAGAGGGGGACCAACCAAATTCAAGGCCCTAGGTCATGGAGAGCCAAAAGAGGAAGATTTTGCTAATTTACCTTAGGTAAAAGGATGTTTAGGAGATGAAGGATGAGAATCATGAGGACTATAAGGTCCTTCAATCACTTTGCAGACCCGAAACTTAGAATGGGGCTAGGTGAGCTAGTTTTTAGGTTCAACATTGCATCTCAAGGAGTTCCCTACCCGAGGACGAAAGCGTGGTATCGGGACGACAATGCAGTGCATTGGAATCTCTCAGATGCCCTAGCATCTATATGAGTAGAGGACCAATCTAAGACAAGGTTAAATGCTAGAAAATAGAATAACAACATAGCTAATTATTTCCAAAGGGCCAAAACAAAGCTATGAAGTAGGCTTGAGATAAGAGCGAATATGATAAAGTAAATACACAAGAGTTAGGGTGGCAAGAATAATCTCACAAAGGTATTCGCTCACCAACTAGCTCCAAGTAACATGTCCACCTACACACAATAAAGAGGAAAATTGTTGGGGGGTTTGGTATAGGGGCCTGCCTCAGTTAGACCCTCGTTTTGGTGTTTCCACCTCCACAGACATCCAAGATAGCAATAATGGATAAATATATGATAAAGAAGGAATGAAAGCACTACCAAATAGTGTTATGCTACTCAACCAAATTATAGAGGAGAGGAGTAGAAAGCTTACCACCTCCACTAAGAGCTCACAAGCTAATGGAGGAGAGAATGAGAGGAATCAAGCCCCTATTGCAATGGTGTTGGTTCCACACTTTCTCTACGGAGTTGATGGAATGTTGTTGCTACTACTATGGAGTGAAAACTATTGATTAAGAGTGATGGATGCAAGAAAATGCTTGAGAAAGTGTGTAGAGAGCTAAATTGAATGCTTAAGCTTGTGAAGAAGAATGCTTGAAGGGGTGACTGAATGATTAGAGGATGAAATGGAAGAATGGAGAATGAAAATTTGAAGGAGAGAATGAAGAAAATAACCATATTTAGGTCGGTTAGTCGAAGGGGGCATTACAAATTGACTTCCAATGGGAAGTGTAACGCCTTTGCAGGCTCTAGATGTAGGAATATGCTAGGGACATAAGTGCATTGTGCAGACATCTGCGTGCTCTGCAAGTGTTCCTGACAGTCATTCCTTTGTCAACACACAAAATAACTGCCAAGTGGAACAAAGGAAGTAGGATTATGTGCAATTTAGCCTTCAAATTTGGTTTTCTAAAGTGAGGAAGGGTTAAAGGGGAATTTGTTTAGGGATGCAAATTTGCTCCTATACATTTTTCCCCCACTTTAGCAAGCACGAATAATGATGAGTTCTTCAATAAAGTAGATCGAAGAAGTAGTAGAGTTAGAAATGTATACTTGAACCATTGAGGAATCAGACCATGATTTGGAGAATTCGAGAGTGCAGGACAAGCATAGGAATTCATAGCCCCACAAAACTATGAAGTTGAAAGATGAAAGCATCTTATAGGCCTGCCAACCTACAAGGAGGCAACCCCCAAGATCTCTCACTTAAAGGAAGCCTTAAGAAGTAAGCACCTCACAGGCTCACAAACCTGCAAAGAAGGTGTCCCTTAAGATCTCTCACATGGAGGATACCCAGAAAAGTGACTTACAAGCCCACAAACCTACAAGGGAGCGTCCCTAGAGATCTCTCACATGGAGGAAGCTAGGAAAGTGCCCTACATACCCACAAAACTATAGGGAAGGTGTCCTTCAAGATCTCTCGCATGAAGGAAACCCAAGAAAAAGCATCCTAAAGACCCAAAGACCAATAGGGAAGCCACCCCCAAGATCTCTTGCATGGAGGAAGCTCAAGAAAAAGTACCCTACAAACCCCTTAGACCTATAGGGAAGCCACCCTCAAGATCTTTGACATGGAGGAAGCTCAAAGGAAGCACCCCACAGGCCCATAGACCTATAGGGAGGTATCCCCCAAGATCTCTCACATGTAGGAAACCTAAAGAAAGGGGAATCCACAGAGTTAAAAAGTGGATTCATAGGTGTACCCATAAAGTGACATATTTACTTGTGGATAGAACATGTCAAAAAATAGCCATGTAGGCAAGTAAGCAGACATTCACACAGACTGCCAACAAGTTGGAAGAATTTAAAAAGGGTCCCTCGAGAACCCAATGTGAAGAAAGGGGTCCACTCAAGGGACACATTGTTTGAAAGTATAGAAGAGATGTATTCTTTATCAAATCAATTAATCATCAAGGAATCCTTTTGAAAGATGTTCACTTCATCAAGGAATTCAAAAGGAAGAATATGCCCCCATGCGAGGGGAAGATCAAAGTTGTTCCCGCTTCAGAGGAAGGTTCTCAAATTATTTCTTTGTGAACCCTTGATGAACGAAACACATCCCATTATGGTTTCAAGTCGAGAATGTGATTCTTGAAAAGGAGTTTGTGAAGATTCTAAAAAAAAAATCGTTGGCAATGAATGCATTTTTTGAAAATCAAAATGTTGAAGAAGTGGCATTGTCACACATGAGAGGGACAAATCAAGCAAAGAAGAGAGAAAGATAAAGGAAAAGAAAAAGATAAAAGATAACATGAACAAAGGGCACAAGGTACCTAGCCTGATATTTCGGGGTCAAAATTGCTCATAAATATATATATATATATATATATATATATATATATATATATATATATATATATATATAGTATATAAAATGAACTGTCATCAACCCCCTACTATATCAGACCATGTGAAGAATCAACCCCATATAATAATGGGTTACAATTTTTGGTGAAACTTGACATTGAAATCATTATTTTTCATTGGATCTGTAAGGAAAGGTAGATGCGGAAACAACTCTCCTAACATCAAAAACCTTAGGGAAGAATGTAGAGACTCTTTTAAATTTTACAATTATAGTCCAATTAAGATGCACTTGAAATAGATAATAGAAATAGAGAAACATACACACACATATGAACACCAAATTTACGTGGGAAAACCCTTACGGGAGAAAAACCCACCACACCAAGAGAAGTCACTTTGTATTACAGTAACAAATAATTACATACAGAGTTTTGATTTATCTTTTTGATGCCATATTACAACAACTTTCATAATGATCAAACTTGTATAGGAACCTTCAAGTTACAATCTTTACAGAATAGAAATCACACTGATACAATTCGAACTGTTCACCCAACTATTCTTCGAACAAACCATCGAACCATAGAGCATCTGCAAATACAAACTATATTCATGTCGTTCCCTGTCTATCGAGCTTCCTCTCAGAAATGCCACAACGAACTGTCTTCCAAAGGTTCCCATTTAGCTTCTCTAATTGGTCCATGAGACTCCACATAAGATGGTAAAATGGTCAAATGAAAATCAAGTTGTGTTGGCATATTGGTGAGACACTAACCACGTCTCCCCGATGCCAACATAGTCAGCATTTGATATCGCCAAGAGTAATTTCCATCGACAAGAGGTTATATCGCTATTCAAAATTCACAACAACTTCAGTTTTCCTTTTGGCAAGACTATCACTCTCGCTAGGACCTCATACTGAGTCTTTCAAGTTAATCTGAGTGCATCCACTAGTCGGCGAGACTCATCACTTTTTCTAGTCCTTCATACTGAGGTCCTAAGTCATACCAAAACATTAGCATTTCCATCAACACCCGTCTATCGATATAAGTCGTACCGAACTCCAAGACTTTCCCCGAAGACTTCAAACTAAACATTGTCGGCAAGACATCCATATCGGTAAGACTTCTTACCGAGCCATCTCATGTTATACCAATGTATACTATCGGTAAGACAAAGCAACTGTTGCCAGGAGTTTATAACGAAACCTCTGAGTTACCCCGAAGACACCAAGTGAATGCTATCAGAGAGACATTCATATCTGTAAGACCTCATATTGAAACCTTAAATCTTTCGGTCAAGTCTCTCTGATATATGATAGAATGGTCTATTGGCCAAAGATCTCCATGGGAGGTGAGAGGTTACAATGACTACCACAAGTCACAATGATAAGATCCTTTGGCAAGACTTCTGCAAGGTCATAGTGACTTGTACAAAACATCAGGCTACAAATTTGCTCGTCGGCTAGACATAGAATATGTCACACCGACTTGGCTCCAATAGAGGTTACAGCTTGTGATGATTTAGGCATATATTTCCAACAATCTCCCACTTGACAAAGATCACATAGGAACCTCCAGAGCACAAAAAAACTACTGAAAATCATGGGCACTAAGGTTCATTGAACTGGCACACCACTTGAACTTGTTTGTGCTCACTAGCTTCGTCAATGCATCTACAACATTCTCCAGAGTATCAAATTTTTCCAAAATGACCTTTCCATCCTCCACCATATCTCATATAGAGTGGTACTGTACATCTATATGTTTCGTCCTGGCATGGAAAGTAGGATTCTTTGCCATAAAAATTGCACTCTGACTGTCACAAAAAATAGTTATTTGCCCTGCATCAAAACCAATGTTAGAACACAAACATTTTAACCAAACTACATCTTTACAAGCATGTGTAGCTACCATGTATTCAACCTCCATAGTGGACAAAGCGACAGCAACTTGCTGCTTACTCATCCAACTCACTGCACCACCATTCAACATGAAAATGTATCCACTGGTGGACCTCCTGCTATCAATGTCCCTTGCCCAATTAGAATCTACATAACCACGAATGCTGATATTTATATGTGATTCAACCAAGTTCCCATGGTAACAAAAAGCATATTCTGAAGTCCCCTTCAAATATATAAACACTCTCTTCACAACATCCCAATGTGTCCTTCTAGGATTAGCCATAAACTGACTAAGTACTCCCACTCCTTGGGAAATGTCTGGCCTCATACAGACCATTGCATACATAAGACTACCAACCACACTAGCATAGGGTACACTGGTCATGTCCTCCATCTCAGTAGGAGATTTTGGATAGTCCTCAACAGATAGCTTCATTCCCTACAAGACTGGAACAACTAGCTGCTTGCAATCATTCATGCAAAATCTCTCTAGAACAGTCTTGATATACTTACTCTGACTGAGCCAAAGTTTTCTACTATTCCTATCCCTGGTTATCTCCATCCCCAAAATGTACCTTGCTGCACCAAGATCTTTCATTTCAAACTTAGCAGAAAATTGAGACTTAAGATCAGAAATCATTAGCTTACTATTGCCTATGAACATCATATCATCAACATAGAGAGCAATAATAAGAACTTGATCACTTTCAGCTTTGTAATAAACACAATGATTAGATTTTGATCTTACAAATCCAAAAGACAATATAAAAGTATCAAACTTCCGGTACCACATTCTAGGTGACTGCTTTAACCCATACAGATACTTCTTTAACTTGCAAACCAGTTTCTTTTTACCTTTCTCAACAAAGTATTCAGGTTGGGACATAAAGATTTCTTCTTCAAGATCACCATGAAGAAATGTTGTCTTCACATCCATCTGTTCAACCTCTAAGTCATACGCTGCTGCAAGCGACAAAATAAATCTGATAGATGTTAGCTTAGCTATAGGAGAAAAAATTTCCCCATAATCAATTCCCTCTACCTGGGAATAACCTTTTGCAACCAACCTCACCTTATATTTTTCCACACTGCCATCCAGACCAATCTTCTTTTCTAATGATGCCATCTCTTCATTCATGGCTTCCAACCAAGAGTCAGAATTAGACATTTTAATTGCCTCTTTTACAATCCTAGGTTCATCAGTGCTAGAAATCAAAGCATAGGCACAAGTAAAATCTATCAAGGATAACCCACACCTATCAGGTTGTTTTCTTTCATGAGTTGACCTCCTCATTGGTTGAGGCTGAGGTTGTTGTTCTTCTTCTAAACTTTCAGAACTGCTGGAGCTCTCCTTAGTTTCAGGTACATTTTGAATTTTCAATTCCTCTTTCTCTAGTGTTGGAGGAATTACAACTACATCCTCATTGTTTTCTGACTTTGTCTTTGACTGTAGATCCAAGGTTGAAGGTTTTAGATCACAAAATATTACACTTTTGTTGTATACAACCTTCTCTGTATCAGGATTCCAAAGCATGTATCCTTTTATGCCAGCACTATAGCCAATAAAAATACATTTGACAACCTTGTTCTCCAACTTAGATCTTTTCTCATTTGACACATATGCATATGCTTCATAGCCAAAGACTTGAACATGTCTAAGAGAGGGCTTCTTACTAGACCATGCTTCCAAAGGTTTTTTCTCAACAAGAGTAGAGTTTGGAGAATGCTTTATTAGGTAGCATGCAGTAGATACAACCTTAGCCTAGAACTTCTCCTCCAAGCCAACACTACTCAGCATACTTCGTGCTCTCTCCATCACTATCCTATTGAACCTTTCTACAACTCCATTCTGATGTGGAGTATAAGGTGTAGTCTTATGTCTTTTAATCCCATGGTCTTTACAGTATCTTTCAAATTCATTAGAACAAAATTCACCGCCATTATTAGTCCTTAAGTATTTTATTTTTCTACGAGTATGATTTTCAACAAGATTCTTAAATTTCTTAAATCGACTGAACACTTGTGATTTACTTTTTAGAAAATATACAAATGCTCTTCTTGAATAATCATCAATAAATGACACATAGTATCTTGATTTAGATAAAGAAGGAACATTCAATGGAACAATTACATCATAATGAATATAATCTAGCAAAACCAAAAGATTTATGAGGACTGGAATAAAAAGAAACACGGTGTTGTTTTCCATATATACGGTGTTCAAAGAATTCAAATTCAAGGTTACAATATTCAAGCCCCTCAACCAGGTTTTTGTTCTTCAAAGTTTTAAAACCTTTCTCACCAATGTGGCCTAGCCTATGATGCCAAATCATAGTCTTTTCTACTGGAAGTTTAACTTCCATAGAGTTTACAAAATCAAGAATTTTTACATTCTTTTATGCATGAGTAGCTTTCTATGACTTTACAGAGACACTATTACATTGAACATCATGTGCATCTAGCTTGTACAAGGTACCAATACGAGCACCCCTTGCTAGCACCATTGAGCCTCTAGTCATCTTGTAGCCATTTCCAGAGAACGTGACTTGCACTCCAATATCATTTAGCTTACTGACAGATAGTAGATTTCGAGCCAGACTTGGTATATGCATAACATCCTTGATTCCCTTCACTCTACCATCAGGGAATTGAATTCTGAATCTTCCATGGCCAGCATTCTCCAAAGTTGAATCACTTGCCAAGTACACCTTTCCACCATTATATTCTTCATACTTCGTAAACTAGTCTCTATGAGATGTCATGTGAAAAGATGCTCTAGAATCAATCATCCAGACATCATCTGATGCCCGTGTAGCCAAGGCAGCAATGAAGGCATTTTAATCACCCTAAGAAGAATTATTATCAGAAGAGCACTTCTTCTTCTTTTTCTCCTCTTTACAATTCTTTCGGACATGACCAGGTTGCCCACAATTCCAACACTTCACCTTGGAATTCTTGCTAGGAGACTTTGATCTCCCCTCTAATTGCGATTTCAATTTCTTGTCCTTCTTCTTGCCTTTCTCTTTTGACCTTCCTCTGACAACAAGAGCTTCCTTCACCATCTCAGAAGATTTCCTTCTCATCTCTTCTGACAACAAAGAACCAACAACATCTTCCATCTTGAAAGTAGATGTTGTACTCCCAATAGCCATCACCAAATGATCGCAAGAGTCTGGCAAAGAACACAATAGAAGCATACATCAATCCTCTTCTCCAATTTTTATACCAATAGATGTTAATTGAGCAATCATCATATTAAATGCATTCAAATGATCAGCTACAGACCCTCCTTACTACGTTCTCAAACTATACAGCTTCTTCCTCAGGAACAGTTTATTCACCAAGGACTTCCCTTGATAAATAGACACCAGTATCTTCCACAAGGAAGATGAGTCTTCTCCTCATGCAAATTTAGAAGAACAAAGTCTGCCAAATAGAGCCTTATCAGCCCCTTAGACTTTCTATCTACAAGGTCCCAATCTTCTTGCTTCATGCCTGTAGGTTTAGTTCTAGACACATCAATCCACAAATCATGATCAACTAGAAGATCTTCCATTTTGAGTTTCCACAACTCAAAATTGCTGCCATTGAATTTCTCTATTTCAATATTTCCTGATGTGATAGCCATCTCAATCTATAATTAGAAATTGACAAACTTCTACAAGACTCCCACTGAATAGTATTGACACAAAAAACCCAACATACCCACAAGGATAACACAACTAGCCAGGATTTGATACCACTTGTAAGGAAAGCTAGATGCGGAAACAATTATCCTAACGTCAAAAACCTTAGGGAAGAATGTAGAGACTCTTTTAAATTTTACAATTATAGTCCAATTAAGATGCACTTGAAATAGATAACAAAAATAAAGAAATATAAACACATATATGAACACCAGATTTACGTGGGAAAACCCTTACGGGAGAAAAACACACCACACCAAGAGAAGTCACTTTTTATTACAAAAACAAATAATTACATACAGAGTTTTGACTTATCTTTTTGATGCCAGATTACAACTTTCACAATGATCAAACTTGCACAGGAACCTTCAAGTTACAATCTTTATAGAATAGAAATCAAACTGATACAATTCGAACTATTCACCCAACTGTTCTTCGAATCAACCATCGAACCATAGAGCATCTACAACTACAAACTATATTCATGTCATTCCTTGTCTGTCAAGATTCCTCTCAAAACTACCACAACAAATTGTCTTCCAATGGTTCCCATTCGACTTCTCTGATTGGTCCATGAGAATCCACATAGGATGGTAAAATAGTCAAACAAAAATCAAGTTGTGTTGGCATATCAGTGAGACATTGACCATGTCTCCTCAATGCCAAAACAGTTAGCATTCGATATCACCAAGAGTTGTTTCCATTGGCAAGAGGTTATATCACTATTCACAAGTCACAATGACTTCAGTTTTCCTTTCAACAAGACTATCGCTCTCGCCAGGACCTCACACCGAGTCTTTCAAGTTAATCCCAGTGCATCCACCAGTTGGTGAGACTCATCGCTTTCGCCAGGACTTCATACTGAGGTGCTAAGTCATACTGAAACATTAGCATTTCCATCGGCACCCATCTATCGATATAAGTCATACCAAACTCCAAGACTTTCCCCAAAGACTTCAAACTAAACATTGTCGGCAAGACATCCATATCAGTAAGACTTCTTACTGAGCCATCTCATGTTATACCGATGTATACTGTCGGTGAGACAAAGCAACTGTAGCTAGGAGTTTATAACGAAACCTTGGAGTTACCCCAAAGACACCAAGTGAAAGCTATTAGCGAGACATTCATATCTGGAAGACCTCATACCAAAACCTTAATCTTTCAGCCAAATCTCTATGATATACAATAGAATGGCTTCTCAGCCAAAGATCTCCACGGGCGGTGAGAGGTTACAATGACTACCACAAGTCACAGCGATAAGATCCTTCGACAAGACTTTTTCAAGGTCACAACAACCTATACAAAACATAAGGCTACAAATCTTCTTGTCGGCTAGACATAGAATATGTCACACCGACTTGGTTCCAATAGAGGTTACAGCCTATGATGATTTAGGCATATATTTTCAACAAGATCTTCACTTTCTTACACCTATAGCAACTAAACCATTAAGATTTTGAAGATGAATCAAACAAGTGATTTGTGATATTTTGTGTGTAGATTCTAATTATATATATTTTTTAAAATAAAAAAATAAATTGTGAATCTCTTTATGAAATTTTTAATAACTTATTTTTTCTACTAAACAACATTTTTAAAAAGTGATGTTTACTTCAGACCACATAAAATTTTTATAGAAAAGATACAATTCTAATTTTTTAAAATACAAAATTTTCACACCAATATCTAGTGCATGGATATTTTTTCATAGTTTTTTTTTGCATATATATTTTTAATTAATTTTCCAAGTCAAAGTAACTATAATTTGGACTGAGGTGTACTTCAAATTGCATAATATTTTTTGTATGCATTTGAATTAACTTATTCCTTTTTTGTTGGAATAAGGACATCAATACCTAGTGCACATATATTTTTTAAAAATTTGGTTCTCTATTTTCCTATTTTTTCGTATGTGTGAAACAAAGAACTTGATGTTCATTAAAAAACCTACATTCACAAGAAATAAAAATAAGAATATAATAATCAAATTAAATATATTTAAAATCATACTTTTTGGGAAGCTTATAATAAGGGATACATACTTACAAAACACAAATTTTAAATAAATTCATTTGATTTCCCAAAAGGTAAATTAAAAGTGGTTTTTTATCAACATTTTAATAGGTGTAGAGGAGAATCCATTATAGGTATGGTTTAAAACTAACAGGGTTCTATCCAAGGTGGTTTGATCTAAGGAGGTTTGATCAAATCTTCTTTAACTAAAATCATTTAAATGGCACCATTAAAGTCTTAAATCATTATATTTTCTAAAAATATGTGATTTCAGGCAAAAATCAAGATGTCCCAAAAAGTGTAACCCATTATTGTGGCAACACCTGGACTGCAAGAAAAAAAAGTTAAACTAAAAAATTGGGTCAACATGGAAGGGAAGCCTAAATGCCCCCAATGCTTTGCATCATCCCCAATTTATAAAAAAATCAAGTCACAAACATGGAAGAATGATGATACAAATAGAAGAAGGTTTATAAAACAAAAACCATGCCTATATCTAAGCACCAACAGGGGTGACAAGGGTCATCTAGAAACACATAGCACGACCATGGAGGAACACATCACAACATACACACACAAACATCTAATCTAAAGATCAAGAAGAGGCCTCCCCCTAACACCGATCAACTAAGAGGTCATCTGCTTCCTGCTCTAGATAATTGTAGGGGGAAAGAGGATGAACCAATAGTGGTGGAATGTTAAGAGGAGGAGCATCTGACCCTCCCACAACAAGGGCTAAGGAAGAGGGCCCCGCAAGGTCCTCTCTGCCTAGCTCTTGTGGAGCTAAGGTTAGCAATTTCACAAAGATCACCGCAAGGTCAAAACCTCATCCAAAGAGTTAAACATGCATTTTACAGGAGTGCCAAGTTTTACCTCAATAGATAGAGAAGGTTGTGCCTGAGATTCACCACTAGGCTCATCGAGTGATTCACGAGTAGTGACAAAATCAGGAGAAACCATGATTGGTTCTATCACTAGGATAGAAAAAGTTAGTGTGGGGCCACCTTTCAGAGAAGATGGGCTCCTATTACATCCTCCATTACTGGAAGGACCACTCTCTACCTTCTATTTTGTCAGAGGAGGTAAACTCCCCACAAATGAGGCAATAATTATAGAGGAAGAAGAGGAGGAAAGAATCACAATAGATATGACAGAGGTTTTTGATATATCTATGGGTTTCGCGAAAGGTGAGACATCCAGAAGGGACATCAAAAGATGTGGCTCCACTAAAGGAGTGATGAATACATGCACCTTTTTAAAGAGTTAGGCGTATTCGAACTCGTAGAGGAAGCTAGAAGTGATGCAAAGCTGGCTTAAACAAAAGCAAAGGGGAGGACATAGCAAGAGGCCCTAATATAGGGGAAGTATTTTCCTCTTCCTTCCTCTATAAGGTGGCCTGCTTGGCCATGAGAGCCTTTCATTGAAGCTTATGTTCACACACAAGGTAGTTTTTGCAACTCTTTGAACTAGAGTCCAAAGGCTACAAAGGAATGGAAGGCTCCTACTCAGCCATGGGAGTGTCCACTACAACCATTTTTGATAGAGGAATAGACTCCTGAATGGGAGCAGGAGGAGCAGGTTGAGAAGCAACGGGGATAGTTGACTAAAGTGCCTTGGTAGTGGGCCTCTTCATGTTCACTTCTTTAGGAGCAGAGGTGATAAGAGGCCGTGGAGGTCAAGACAAAGAGGACTATCCACCTATTCCTCTACAATATAGGTAATGCCAAGGTCCAGGTGGTTTCGTAGGGAGGTCCAATATCCTAATGTTGGGTCTATGCCAAGGAGGTATCATCGGACTTAATAGGTAAAATCTAGGCTTGCTCATCAAATACTCCTCCCAAGAGAGGGGAGTAAACGAGTCATCCTGAGGAGAGACAACCTTCTTCTTCCCTTTTCAGGAAGAAGAGGTAACCAACTTTTGTTCTATAAGAAGAGCTAATTTTTGTTGTCCCTTGCCCCTAGTGTTGTACTTTACATAGTTTTTGTAAAGTAGGTTTGTTCTTGGAGAAAGTTGAACAACTGGGGTGGGCCAAAAATGGTCTAATGAATATCCCCCATGGGACAACAAAGGCTAGTATCTAGTGTCATGCACCACATGCACGAAACCTTCATGAGATAATTTTAAATATTTGTGGATAATAGAGGAGATCCCATTCATGGAATCTAGACAAGGTATGCTTAGCTTCATCCTGAATAGATTTGACTTGGATTGACATCAAAAACTGTGTCAACAACCCTAGGACCAACTAGGATGGACAAAATTATCAATCCATATGGTTTTAGAGAAATACCATCATGTGTAAAGATGGTAGATTTTTTTTATTCGTATTCTTTTCTATGTAATGAGTTAAGCCACAATGTCTTTTCTTTGATAAAATTCACTCAACTCATGGTTACAATCTTATCCTTCAATAACTTTTGCAAGATGGAGGAATAAGATTCTAATAACTTTGTGAACTTTCGGTTGCATCTGAGCCCATTGTCATCTGCAGTAACTACCACATTTGCAACAAATTTACCTTTCCCAAAGATCGATACAATGGAATTTCCTTCAGAATGGGAGTGTGAGAAGAGTCCCCCAAACTGAACCACTGTTTGCTAATACTCCAGTAAGGCTGCACACAAATGCGTGAAAGAATGGTATTTCTTAAGGGAAAAATTCTCTTTCCAAGGCCTTTGTAAGTTCCCTATGAATACCTTCTGCACTTTAGAATTGGGTAGTAGATATGAGATTTGTGAGAAGAGTGCCTGCTACCGTGCTACGAAATCCGTAAAATCACATTGTTTGCATTAGACGAGATCAAAAACATCATCTTTAGCCCAATGTTAGCTTGAAATTATCGTAGAAATTGGCTTACAAGTTGGTCAAATGAGAAAATGGAATTATCAGGCAAGGAATAGTACCACTCAAGTGTCATATCCTTGAAAGATCAAGGAAATAGCTTTTCCATCAACGCATCATGATGGAAGAAATCTATGCATAAGGCGTTAAAGGTGGACACATGTGTTTGTAAGTCCCCTTTGCCATCGTATTTCTCAAATTTAGGAATCTCCATTCCTTGAGGGAAGGGAGTGTTCAAAATCATGAATAACAATGGGTCTTCATGCTGAAAGAAGGATTGGAAGATAGGTTGGGTAGAGGCTTGGGAGAGACTCGCTAACTGGCTTTTCATCTTGCCCATATTCTAAAGAAGAGTGTTTAGAATAGGGTCATTAGAAGATAGAGGGCTAGAGGATCCTACTCTAGAATTTCCACTAGAGCCACCACTAGAACCACTAGTGTGACCTCTGCAAAAATCACCACCAGTGCCATCGTCACTAGTAGGGACTCCAACATAGCCACCACCACTTCCAAAGCCATGCTACGCCCTTAATATTATTGTACATTGGGTTATGAATAGTCGGCTTGTGGCTATCGTAACTCTCTATTAAGTCATATTATCATTATTATATTGTTATTTAGTTGTTTAGGTCGGCCTAAGTCTTATATAGGTGTGTCTAAGTCGGCCTAGGTGATATCCTTGGCATAAATAGGTATCATCAAGTTGTGAAGTGTGTTCTCATTAGAGATATTTGGAGGTTTTCGCCCTCGAAGTGGCTTGTTATTCTCAGTTATTATCAAGTATTTGCAGCATATTTCATATCATATTCTTCTATTGTGCAAGTTATTTCCTAACAAGTGGTATCAGAGCATGATCTTGGCACCATAGAGGCAAGGTTTTTCTCAATTTTGGAGGCGATTTTGGGAAGAGCATATCTTTCAGATTTTGGTGAATTTTTTTCTGATTTTTAAAGGGTTTTTGAAGAAAATATTGAAGAAGCTATAGTACAGATTTCAGAAGAATTGGAGTAGAATTAAGCGAATTATTATAGAATTAGGGTTTCTACACTATTTTTTTTGGAATCTACATATCTTGCACATATTGTTGAATTGGAGTCTAATTTTTATTGGGTTTTTGAAGACATACTAAAGAAAATTACAAAAAAAATTTGAGAGAATTTAAGTTTCATTTGTGTGATTTATTTCAATATTAGTGGTTTCCATCATGACAGGGCCTGCAACAAGGGGTAAAAAGAATGTTGTCACTCCGGGGAAGACTCCTGATAAGGATGGTAAAAAAATCAAGGATATTACTCATAATGAAGAAATCAATAAGGTCAAGGAAGAAATTTCCTCAATTAAGATGGATATGTTGGACATGTGAAACATGTTAAGCACCTACATAGCTGAATTAAGAAAGGAGTTCTCAAGCGGCCAAGGTGAAAATTCTAGGTTAGCTACTACTGACACAAGCTTTAGTACTCCTATGGGATCTAGGAATTTATTTCCAAAGGTGGATATGCGCAAGTTCGATGGTATGGATCCTCTAACATGGATAAACCAAATGGAGATTTTTTTTGAAGTACACCAAATCCCAAATGGACAAAAGGTCACAATGGCTTCCCTATATCTAGAACCAGATCAATTCATTTGGTATCGTTGGATTTGCACTCATTGAAGAAAAAAGGGGCTCACCGTCTCATGGTCAATTTTTACAGAGGAACTCCAAGCACAATATAGCAATAGTGTCATAGACAACTTCTTCAGCTAGCTAGCTAAACTTCAACAAACAAGATCAGTTAAGGATTATATTAAGCAATTCCAAAATCTATCCTTAAGGGTGGATACAATTACGGAGGAAAACTTGAATGACTTATTCTTGGGTGGTCTCAAGGATCACATTCAACATGAGGTACGCATGTTTAGCCCTAGTTCTATAAATGAGTCTTTTATCTTAGCACGTAGGGTAGAGGAGAAATATTTGATTCCTAAGAAGCAAAGGGCTAATGTGACAAGAGAGAAAGGATATTCAACACAACCTACTAAGTTGACTCCACAAAAAATTGAGGAGAAAAGAGCAAAAGGATTGTGTTTCAATTGTGATAGCAAATACAGTCGAGGACATAAATGTAGTGAAAAGAAATTGTTTTATATTGAAGGTCCCAATGAGGAAGAAGAGGAGGAACCCATACTAGAAGATGAAAGGGATTCAAATGAGGAATCACATGATTCTCAACCAATCATTTCTTGTCATGCAATCTCAAGTTTTAGTGCTCCAAAAACTCTCAAGGTGGTGGGGTTCCTAAAGAAGCAGAAGGTAACAATGTTGATCGACTCAGGTAGTACTCATAATTTCATCAACAAAAAGTTAGCTACTCGTCTAAATTGTTTCATATATCCGCTCCAGAGTTTCAAGTTTTGATTGCAGATGGTGGTACAGTTAGTTGTTCAGGGAAGTATCATATCATTAAATTATCCATGGGAGATTATCAACTTGATACCCCAATGTGGCGCGATATCCATGGGTGCAGCATATATTGTTTTGGGAGTACAATGGCTTACTACATTAGGAACAATTGAGATGAACTTCCAAGAACTATTCATGAGATTTCAATCAGACTAGTAGAGCTAAGGGGTTTGAAGGCAAAATCTCCACAAATGGTAAGCTCTCATCAAATGCAAAAGCTGCTTAAGAAAGGAGTGGATGGATTTGTGGCCCAACTATGTTCATTAGAAGTCTCTCAATCTATTACTCCTACTCATCCAAATTTGCAAGCTATAATTGATCATCACTCAGTTGTTCTTGGAGATATGCCTAAAGGACTTCCTCCTAAGAGGGATCATGATCATGCCATCAAGTTAGTCCCGGGGAGCCAACCACCGAACATCAGACCTTACAGGTATCCACACATACAAAAGAGTGAGATAGAAAAAAATGTTGAAGAGATGCTAGAGGCAGGAATCATCAGGGATAGCCAAAGTGCTTACTCCTCGCCGGTGGTGATGGTATGTAAGAAGGATGATACTTGGCTCATGTGTCCAGATTATAGAGTGCTCAACATGTACACTATTAAAGATAAGATCCCAATTCCAGTCATTGATGATTTGCTAGATGAATTAAATGGAGCTATGTTTTTTACCAAGTTAGATCTTAGATCTGGTTATCACCAAATTCGGATTAAGGAGGAAAATATTTGTAAGACAGCATTTCAGACTCATGAGGGTCATTATGAATTTTTGGTGATGCCATTTGGTCTTACCAATGCACCATCTACATTCCAAAGTTTGATGAATTCCATTTTTAAGAAGTTCTTGAGAAAGTTTGTGTTAGTATTCTTTGATGATATATTGATTTACAGCAAGAACTTGGGAAGAACATTTGCAACATGTGGACCAAGCATTACAAATACTTGAAGATCATAAACTCTATGCTAAGCCATCCAAGTGTGCTTTTGGTCTTACAGAGGTGGAGTATTTGGGACACATAGTTTCACATGAAGGAGTAAAGGTGGACCTTAACAAAATTAAGGCTATCATGGAATGGCCTATTCCAAAACCATTAAGAAACTGAGAGGATTCTTGGGATTGACAGGGTACTATAGAAGATTTGTGAAGAATTATGGTAGTATAGCAGCACCTCTCACCTCTATTGAAGAAGGATTCTTTTCATTGGAATGAGTCTGCCAATACAACATTTGAGAGATTGAAGGAGGCTATGTGTACAACTCCGATTACTTGCCACTCTGACTTCACCAAGGAATTCATTGTGGAATGTGATGCTTGAAATGGGATAGGAGTAGTGCTCATGCAAGAAGGTCGACCAATTGCTTTTAGAGTCGTCAATTAAAAGGTAAGAATCACTAAAACCTATTTATGAGAAGGAAATGCTAGCAATACTCCATGCAGTGAAACAATGGCGGCCTTATCTATTGGGTAGACATTTCAAGGTTAAGACAGATCATGATAGCCTAAAATATTTTTTGGAACGACTATCTTCTGAAGAGCAACAAAAATGGGTCACTAAGATGTTAGGATATGACTTTGAGATTGTATATAAGGGAAAGAAAATATTGTTGCAGATGCACTGTCAAGGAAGGATGAGAAAGATGAAGCCTTATTGTGTGCCCTTTCAATATTACAAGCAAATTGGGTGGAGGAATCCAAAGCAGAGTGGCAAAATGATGTTGCGACAAGTAATCTCATCGAGCAATTAAACAGTGATCCTAGTAGTTCAGATAAGTTTTGTTGGAAGGGAGATACTCTTTGGTATAAAGAGCATTTGTATCTTTGCAAGAATTCCAACCTTAAAATCAAGATTCTCATAGAGTTGCATGAGTCTCCAGTGGGTGGTCATTCAGGAATTTTGAAGACATATCATCGAGTCAAGCAAGATTTCTTTTGGGAAGGGCTAAAGGGTGATGTTCAAAAATTTGTGGCTGAATGTTTTGACATAAAGGGGAGACAATTAAGACACCAGGTCTCTTGCAACCCTTATCTATTCCTAGCCAGCGTTGGGAAGAGATATCCATGGAATTCATCACAGGGCTTCTCAAATATAAAGGTCATAATGTCATCATGGTGGTAGTTGATCGGCTCACTAAATATGCACATTTCATTGCATTAGCACATCCTTTTACAGCAAGTGCAGTGGCTAAAGATTTTTTGGGGAATATCCAAAAGATACATGGTACACCTAAAGTTATTGTTAGTGATCGTGATCCTATCTTCACTAGTCACTTTTGGAAAGATTTATTCTCATGTTTGGGTACTCAATTGGCTCTTAGCTCTTCATACCACCCTCAATCAGATGGGCAAACATAGGTTGTTAATAAGTGTTTGGAAGGATATCTACGTTGTTTCACTTCAGAGAAACAGTCTCAGTGGGTAGATTGGCTACCACTTGTGGAATGGTGGTATAACACTTCTTTTCATAGCTCATCAAAAATGTCTCCATTTTTGGCACTTTATGGATATCATCCTCCTTCCATCACATCATCAATTAAGGTGTCCCCAAGAGTTCAGGTAGTAGAAGACCACTTGCTTCATCAACAACAAGTACTTTCAGGACTCAAGGAGAATTTAGCCATGGCACAAAAATCGAATGAAACAACAGGCAGTATCAACATCGTAGTGAAAGAAGTTTTGAAGTTGGGGATTGGGTCTTCTTGCGATTGCAGCCTTATAAGCAAATCTCACTAAAGCAGCAAAGAAAGAATAATAAGTTGTCTCCAAAGTATTATGGTCCATACCAAATCATGCAGAAGATCGGTAGTGTTGCCTACAAGCTTGAGTTGCCACCAACAACAAGGATACATCCAATTTTTCATGTTTCCTATTTGAAGAAGGTAATTGGGCATAATATTCCCACTCAAACAACACTTCCCGAGTTGGATGAAGAAGGGAGAATCATTTTGGAACCAGAGTGCATTCATCAAACATGCAAAAGAAAATTTGAGGAATAGAACTATCACTGAGTATCTCATCCAATGGAAGAATTTACCATTGAAGATGCCACATGGGAGACTAGAGTTCATTCAAAAGTTTCCAAACTTGATTAGCATTGAGGACAATGCTTCTTTGAAGAAGGGGGCATGCTACACCCTTAATATTATTGTACATCGGGTTATGAATAGTCGGCTTGTGGCTATCTTAACTCTCTATTAAGTCATATTATCAGCATATTTCATATCATATTCTTCTATTGTGCAAGTTATTTCCTAACAAGCCACCACCATGGCCTCCACTAAAACTGCTTCCACCAGTGCCAGCTCTATTATCAAAGCCATCGCCACTACAAAAGCCTCCACTGCTCATCCCACCAAAACCTCCACCACTAGAGGTGACAGGAGGGGTCAATCTAAAACCCAAGGGGATCTTGTTCACTTTGACAATGTTGGGTCCATTAGAGGCAAAGGGGATGTTGATTGAGGGTACAGTATCAGTCATGTATACAAACATAGGAGGCATCGATAGTTCTAGATGTCTCTCATAATCTTCAAAAGTGGCTCCTCACATAATTTTAGTATTGTTTGGAGGATCACATGCATCAGTAAGACTATCGAGACTAGATAAGGGTTCTATGCCTGTTCGGTCTTTTTCCACCATGTACTTTAGTTCGCTGATAACCAGAGTGCCTCTTTCCAACTTTAGGTCTCTTTCCAAGTGATGTTCCAAGTTACCCAACCCTTTCCTAAGGGTAGAGACATATTCTATAGGTATGTGAATAGCCTGATTCCCATCTACAAATGATGGTGTAGGAGACATACGAAGAGTGGGGACATGATTGGTCTCGTTAGAGAATCATATCTTGCCCCTTGAAAACTGCTCCTGTGCAGCTAGACCAATGGTGGGACCAAAGAAAAGGCCTGTAGAGAAACCATTAGTGACCTTCATCCTTTCCATATGAAGGTGTTGTATAATTCTCCTAATAATATACCTGGAGGTTGTAGACTAGGTTGTAATGCTCATAAACCTTCACAATACTTAGGTATATAACAAGCACAAGGTATAGGGGGAAAAACCTCAACACCAATGAATGAATAGACATTGGTTCACGTTAGGCTCACCAAAAATGTAAAAGAGGGAGACCAACCACATTCAAGGCCCTAGGTCATGGAGAGCTAAGAGCAGAAGGCTGCTCCAACTTACCTCAACTAAAAGGATGTCTAAGAGATGAAGGATGAGAATGATGACGACTATAAGGTCCTTCGATCACTCTACATACTCGAAACTTAGAATGGGGCTAGGTGATTCAATTTTTGTGTTCAACATTGCATCTCAGGGAGTTCTTTTCCCAAGGACAAAAGTGTAGTTTTGGGATGACAACATGACACATTGGAGTCTCTCAAGTGCACTAGTGTCCATATGACCAGAGGACCAAGAAGACAAGGTTGAACGCTAGAAAATAAACTAACGGCCTAGCTAATTACTTCCAAAGGTCCAAAAGAAAGCTATGAAGTAGGCTAGATAAGAATGAATATGATAAAGTAAATACACAGGAGTTAGGGTGGCAAGAATAATCTCAGAAAGGTATTTGTTTGCTAGCAAGTTCCAAGTAACATGCCCACCTACACACAATAAAGAGGAAAATTGTTGGGGGGATGTATAGGGGCCTGTCTCAGTCAGACCCCTATTCTGGTGTTTCCACCTCCACAGACAACCAAGATAGTGATAATAGAGAAATATATGATAAAGAAGAAATAAAAGCACTACCAAATAGTGTTATGCTACTCAACCAAATCATAGAGGAGAGGAGTAGAAATATTACCACCTCCACCAATAGATCACAAGCTAATGGAGGAGAAAATGAGAGGACTTAAGCCCCTGCTGCAATGGTGTTGGTTCCACACTTTCTCTATGGAGTTGATGGAGTGTTGTTGCTATTGCTATGGAGTGCAAAGTGCTGCTTGAGAGTGATGGATGCAAGAAAATGCTTGAGAAAGGGTGTAGAGAGTTAAATTGAATGCTTAAGCTTGTGAAGAAGATTGCTTGAAAGGGTGACTAAATGCTTAAAGGATGAAATGAAAGAATGAAGAATGACTTTGAAGGAGAGAAAGAAGAAAATGTCCACATTCAGGTCAGTTAATCGAAGGGGGCATTACAAATTGACCTCCAATGTGAAGTCTAATGCCTTTGCATGCTCTAGATGCAGTAATCTACCAGGGACACAACAACGTCGCGTAGATGTTTGCGCACTACATGGGTTCCCCCAACAGTTATTCCTCTACTGACACACAAAACAACCACCAAGTGGAAAGAAGGAAATAGACTTATGTGGAATTTAGCCTTCAAATTTGTTTTTTTAAAGTGAGGAAGGGTAAAAAGGGAATTTGCATAAGGGGTGAAAATTATCTCCTATACATTAGTCTTGCAAGGAAAAAACAACAACAAATATACCCACAACATAACACTCATCAACCGCAAATTAACACACAACAACCGATTCACCGAAACACCACACAAACAAACCCATCACAACAAAAACTGAATAATCAAATAGTCAACAATGTGAACACTCAAGGAGGACCACCCCCAAGGAACACATATCCACAAAAATGCAAGTATACACCACTAGGGGGACCCATTGAATCCATCATGCAAATAGTGCAAGCAAACCTTATCACAGTCCCTATTTATGAAAATTATCAAGAGCCTCAAGTTAAATTTCCCTGGTATAATGAGAAGCACCTTTGTGATTTTCAAAAAATCAAGGGACACACAACAACTAGTTTTTTGTGACTCAAAAATCTAATCCAAGACCTCATCGACGATAAAATCATAACCATTGACCAACAGGAAATCAAGATCTCAAGATATACACGAATCTAATGTCAGATCACAAAAAAAGGGAACAACAATGGCAAAGGAAAGAATTACACCAATGTTAACCATATCTATGACCATGTTGTAGCATCATTGAATGAATTTTTAATAGTTGTCAATATCAAAGGACCTAGAGTCGAGTGTGGAGTCACCACACATAACCACAAGATTTCTATCCCAGGACCATCACCACTACCTAGGGCACCACTTGCCAATCCAAAATCAAACCCTAGTGGTTATAACATCTTGAAACAACTAAAAAATACCCCATCCCAAATCTACATCATGGATTTGCTTAAAATATTGTCTACACATAGGGATATCCTAGAGAAATCCTTGGATGCATCCTCCATTCCTACATACATTAATGCAAGTCAATTTCAAGTTATGGTCAAACACATTACTACACCAAGTCTCCTTACATTTTCTGAGCATGACCTCCTAAGCTAGCCATCACATAACCACACACTCCACCTTGAGGTCTTGGTCCATAAGAACAAAGTCAAATGGGTCTTGATGGATGGGGGTGCATGGTTGAATATTTGTACCCTACAACTAATAAAGAATCTAGGATTCTTAAAGGATGTCATGAAAAAGGAAAAGGTATCACCATCAGGGCCTGCGATGACCAAGAACGAGTGTCCCAAGGCACCATTCAACTCCCCATCCAAGTGGGGCTGACAGTCATGGAAACCACTTGATAGGTCCTTGACCTTGAGCTTCCCTACAATATTATCCTAGGGTGTCCATGGATCCATGGGATGCAAGCTGTTACATCTACATTCCACCAATGTGTAAAATTCCCATATCAAAATCAAGAAGTTACGATCCATGGCGACCCTGAACCCTTCTATTACTGCAAGAGTTTTGAAGCCAAATATTAAAAAATCCCCCAAGTTCCTAAAAATGATGAGGGAACAACATCTTCCTATGTTGATCCATCCACTTTATCCTCCACTTCTGAGACAAAGAAACCCATCATCCAGAACATCCCAAACATCAAATTTGTAATCAAAAGCAATGTCTATCAAGACTATGACTTGCAGAAGGGTGCATACATGTTGGGAGAGCTACCTCAATCTCCTAAGTCTTATGGAAGACCATAACCTAGTGAAGGTGCATTCTAGACATTCACAACATCTCCTACCACCTTTAAAAAGTGGGGAGACTTGAGTAAAGAAGTTGTGGATGAAGAAAATATCTCAAGTCTCCTATATCAAGATAACTGACCTGCAATTGTTCTTCCAATGGAGGAGGATAGCAAAGGTCTACAACTATTGTTTGGATGGGGCTACAACAAGAATGAAAAGATAGGGAAAAATGACAACAACCTATTATAACTCGTCATTCCTAATAATTTCCCTAAGAATCTTGGCCTTGGATGTACCCCTCTAAAGATAACCATACTTGGCAAAGTTGCTCTTGTTAAAATGACCAAAGCTTCCTCTTCGATCCTCTTATCACTTAGTAGTCTCTTTCAAGATCCTATCTCTAACCTACCTATGCTATTTGAGGATTCCTCCCTTTTTATGATCACCTCCATTCTATTTGAGTCAAGCAACCAAGTCACTAAGTTAAAGTTGGTTTATCCCTAACTCATCGACTGTGACCAATGAAGACTATTGATCTTAGATACATTTAAAAATAATGAGGCTCTCTTGGAATTCATGGGACTAAGGGATAATATATCATATGGAGATCACAAATCAGGGTTCAACATTGAGTTGGATATGTAGACATTGAAAATATACAGATTGATATCACACTTTGATCTACTAACATTGTTTCTTCCTAAATCATCCCTGAGTCTAACTGTTTAATCAAATTCCCTTATTTGATTAAATTCATCAATATTCATCTCTTAATTAAATAAATTATTTTGTCTAATTAAGTCACTTTCCCTTGTTAATTAAATCAATTCATCTGATCTAATTATCCCTATTTAATTAAATAATCAATTTATTTGATTAAATCTCTAAAGTCTATCTATTAAATTAAATAAATTAAAACTTTATTTGATTTAATCTAACATACATCCCTTTTAATTAAATAAATCCAAAATCTTTTTTATTTAATTAGCCTCTTCTATCATATTCATCTCTTTTTGATTTAAATTAATCCAAAATCTAAATCAAATTGTCAAATCAGCTAAATATCCCCTTAAATTAATCAAATCCTGATTAATTTAATCTTAATCCATCAAATCCTCTAGATTTTGCAACTTCCACATGAAAATAGACTTATTTGATTTATTAAATCTTCATTTTCCCTCAACAAGGCATCTTTTAAGGAATATTCCCCTAATTTGAATTCAAAATCCAAGTGGGAACAAGTCCTTCCAACAAGGCATTTAAGATCTCTTACATGTCCTTTTGCCTTGAGCCAAGTGGCATTTAATGCTTTCTTTCTTCCCCCCTTGCAAGTCATTTCAACAAATTTGAATTTCAAATTCATGCATTTATTAGCACATTCCCCAAATCTTGCACATCCTCCACCCATTCATAGCTTGACAAGTGGCATCATGCCATTGGATGAATGTTAGTCCCACATTGCTCTATTTTGGACATTCATCCATCTTGGCATTCTATAAATAAAGAGCTCATATCCTTATTTCATCATCCACAATTATGCAAAGTTATTATGCACAAATATCTCTCAAATTCCATCCATCTTCTTAACTAGTTTATTGCAGATTTTGGAGCTCATCGAGGGACTTATCAAGTGGATCAATCATCTTCAATCAACATTTTCATTCAAGGAGTTGGGAAAGGGAAAATCTCCACACACCTATTTGCACCAACTCCCCCATGGGATCAAGTGTTTGCATGCTAAATTAGGATTTCATATTTCCATTATGTTCTTCATTGTTTTCTTTGTTCTATTTCCTATTTTTAGCTTTGTGAATGGATTTCATGGGGAATCCTTGTTCATGCTTACAAAATAACTCTCTAACATTGTTTGTTGTTGTGTACAATAAAAATGAGACGGTTCGAACCATTTTGATGTCAAACGTTGTATGTTTTTTCTCTAAAAGATCTATTGTAGATAAATTCTTGGCTATAGGGCGCCAAGTGCCATTATCAATTAAAAGTTCAATTCACTCTGAACTAGTCATTTGTAGAGTAGCTCCACATTCTGCACAAACACCTTTTTGTTCTACTAAAGATTTCTTATAGAGAAGGGTCTCACAATTTTCGCACAAAAACCACAAATGCTTAAAACGTTCCGAATTGAATCTGTCTTCTACGGGTTTTGTTTCGATATATTCAGAATCCTTGTTTTCCTCACACATTTTCCTATATTTTTTCTAGATATGATTAATGTACAACTTTGAACAGATAATATACAAATTTTGCTTCATTTTTATTCCATTTTTTTAGATCTTGGGAAAAAAGATCTTTTTTGTATTTTTCGAAAAAATAAATTTCTCTATCTGACTCACTCGATCTTATCGTCGTAATTCATTTATTTGTTCAAATAGCATATAGTATATATATACATATACATATATATATGTAATATATTTTACATACATACATTTGATTCCTTGAGCGAATAAAACCAGCTTCTGATCAAAAAATAGAAAATGAAGTCTCCATCAGGTTCTTTCTGATCTGTCCAACGAATTCATGATGATTCGTTGAAAAATAATGAACAACGGACATAATAAAATATCTATTTCTATTTAGATAATACACTATTGTACCCCTCTAATGTTTCCTGGCCAAGATCTCCTGCACTTGTGAAGGTAGGGTTTCATTCATAGGAGCCTTGAGATGTTGAAGCTTCCTGTGATTGTGGTAGCTCTCCTATTACAAAAGCATTCTTAGGAATTGAATAGTTTCCACAACCATCATCTTGTATGATGAATTTGATATCAGAAAAGGCAGGGATGGTGGGGGTGGAGGGTGTCTCTGTCGCAGAAGTGAGAGTGGCGGGATCCACATAAGGTGTTGATGGGCCTTCATCATTCTTGGGTACTTGCGGGATCTTGTAGTATTTTGCCTCTAGATTTTTGCAGTAGGCAAATGGCTCAGGATCTCCATGGATAGTAACCTCTTGACCTTCATGAGTGAATTTCACACATTGATGAAAGGTTGAAGCTATAGCTTGCATTGCATGTATCCATGGTCGCCCTAGGAGAATGTTGTATGGTAAATCGAGGTCCAAGACCTGACAGTTGGTTTGCATGATGGCGGGTCCAACCTGGACAGGAAGCCGAATGGTGCCTTGGGATACCCTTTCCTGGTCATCGTATGCTCTTATTGTGATTCCTTTTCCTTTGTCAATTGAATCCTCTGAAATGTTCAAATTCTTTAGAAGCTTTAAGGAGCAAATATTTAAGCCTGCACCTCCATCGACCAAGACTCTCTTGACTTTCTTTTTATTTACGTACACCTCCAGATGAAGCGCATGGTTGTGAGATGGTTGTGTGGGGAAGTCTTGTTCAAAAAATGTAAGAATGTTAGGTGTGGTGATACTTGCAACCATAGCTTGGAATTGTTCTGCATCTAGATCTACAGGGATAGTAGATGATGCCAAAGCTTCTTCTAGAATCTTTTTGTGTGCAGATGAGATTTTGAGTAACTCCATGATGGAGATATGTGCAGGGGTTCTTTTCAATTGATCCAAGACATTATAGCGACTAGGGTTAGACCTTGGATTGGATGTGGAATTTTTGCTTGGTTGGGATGGTGCTACAATGGTAACCTTTCCACCTCTTGTGGTGACTCCACAATCGGCTTGGGCCCCTTTGATGGTGATGACTCCACAAAAATCGTCTAAACAAGCGACAACACCCTCGTATGTGTGGTTGACATTTTTATAAGCCCCTTTTCCTTTGTCTTGATCTTTGTTTCTTTTGTTGCCATGATTTGGCATCGGATTCGTGTAAATCTTGAGATCTTTGTTTCCTGATGGTGCCTCCACATCTATGATTTTGTCATCTATGAGGTCTTGAATTAGATTTTTGAGCCTCATGCAGTTGTTTGTCGTGTGTCCCTTGAGTTTGTGGAAGTCGTAAAGATAATTCTCATTATACCATGGTGGCTTGACTGATGGTTCTTGATAATTATTATGTGTAGGGACCGTTATCAATTTTTCATCTACCAATATTTTCATGATTGCTTCAGCAGGTTCCCCAAGGGGTGTGTATTTTTGTTTGGGGAAGAACTTGTTTCGATGTGGTCCTTCCTGATTATCAGTGTTGTTTGTGTTTTGGTTATGGGATGGTTGGACCACAGTATTGACTTGGTGATTGCTTTGATTGGTATTTTGGTGTTGTTGTTGTTGGGATGGTGGATTGTTCTTCCGTGGGGCACTAATGACAACCTTGGCATCAACGACACCATCGTTGGTTACATTACGATTCTTTGCCCATGTTCGTGGTTTGTCATGATAATTGGATGATGAGTGGCCTTCTTGATATGATGAAGTTTCTCCCTGTGTGGCAAGGGCTCGTTCGATATTGAGCACCCTAGGGATCAACTGGTCGTAAGTGGTGATGTTTTTCATTTTGAGGTGGAAGGCCAAGGGCCCATCAAGATTCGCAATGATAGTTCCCACTTGTTGCTCTTCAGGCATGGACCACTTGCTTCGATTAGCTTTGGATCGCCATCGTTGTAAGAAAGCACCGAATGATTCATTTTTACCTTGTTTGAGAGCTGATAATTCCTGTAAGCTAACCTCCATGGGAGTGTTGAAGGAATAATTTTTTATGAAGGCATCTATGATTTCCTAGAATTTTTTGATTCTAGAAAGTTGAGAAAACCAATCAATAGCATTTCCAGCCAAGCTTCTTGGGAATAATCTCATCAAGTATGTTTCGTCGTAAGCCACCTCCATGCAATGTACTTGGAATTCCCTGATGTGATCTTTAGGGTTACCCGTTCCACGATATTTGTCAAATTTAGGGATCTCAAACCATTTTGGGAACGATTTCATTTCTACGCTCCTATCAAATGGATAAGGGAATAGGTTTTTTTGTGGTTTTGGTGTCCTTCCTGATTGAAGGTCAAGCACTTGTTGTGACAAAAAATTTATTTGTGCCGTGATATCCAATTGTGGATCAAGAGGTGGAATGAAGGTGTTCTGGGGGGGTGGAGTGGGTGTTTGAATGGGTGGAATGTTTGTTTGTTGTGCCATGTATGCTTTCAACAACACTTGTTGTTGATCTTGCTGTTGTTGCGCTAATAGAGCCTGTTGTTGTGCTTGATGTTGTTGGTCCAACAATGCTTGTTGTTGGTCAGCTAGGGCTTGCTGTGCTACTTCTTGTTGCTCTTGGTATTGCTCTAACGCTTGCTGATATGCGAGTTGTTGGGCTGCTTGTTGTTGTGCGAAGTACTGTGCTTGTGCTTGCACTCGTGCTTGGGCATCTTGGGCATCTTTTGCAGCTTGAGTAGCTTGTGCGGCTTGTGCGACTTGAGCAGCTTGTGCAGCTATGTAGCTTGAGCAGCTTGTGTGGCTTGTGCAGCTTTTGTAGCTCGTTGTTGTTGTTGCAACAAAGCTTGGGCTTGTGCTGCTTGTTGTGCTTGTTGTTGTTGCAACGATGTTTGAGCTTGATTTTGTTGTGAAGCTTGAGAAGCGTGCGTGGCTATAGGCGCTTGCTGAATTGTTTGATATTGTTGGAGCAATTGTTGGTATGCTTTGAATGTAGCATTGTAATGGCTTACTTGGCTTGGTCGCAATGGTGGTGGTGGTGGGATTGGAATTGTGTTGGATGGAGTGGTGAGAGTTTGAGATGTGCTTAGAGCGATGGTGGTGGTGGGAGGTTGCGATGTAAGGGGTGTGATGGGGGTAGTGGAAGTTTGAGGTATAGTGGATGTAGTGGTTGGAGTGAATGTGGTGATAGGTGCATTTGGGATGGGTGAAGGGATAGGAATGGTGGGACTAGGTGAAGTGGTAGGAATGGTAGAGATGAGCGAAATAGTGGGTCTTTGAGAGACCATATTTTGATTAGCTATCATGTGTTGGTTTGATGTGGATGGTGTGTTTGAAAGATGTGATGTACCCCCTTGGTTGGATGAATTGATTTGGATGGGGCGATTTATGTTAGGGAAAGGTGGAAGTTTAGGTAAAGGGGAGATCCCTAAACCAAAATATGGTGTTGACGTGGTGGGAGGTGTGAATGGTTTGAATGGTGGAAAATTTTCTTGTGCAAATGAAGAGACAAATCCGTAAGGTCTCTCTATTTCGGACGAGCTTGCTTGTACCAAAGGTCTAGACACTTGCGTGTCAAGAGAAAATGATGAGGTGGTATGGTAAGGAACCTCAGATGTATCGATAAATCCAAGTGGGTTGTAAAGTGGATTTTGATGCGTGTTGAAGAGGGTATCATCCTCATTGATAGTAGGTTCTATGGCGGTAATGGAAGTGGTCGATTGTGGAAGGGTGTTTTGGTCATTTGGTACAAGAAGCTCATCCTCAATAGTGTTGAGAATTGATGGATTTATTTTAGCCATTGCGCGAAGAAACTTTTGTAGTTTTGGTTGTTTGAGCATCTCAAGAACTTCTTCCTCACTTAGTTCTATTGGTGTGATGTCTTCCACCAAGACCTCTTTTTGTGGATTGTGTGTAGTGATAGTGAGGTCTGGAAGTGGTGTGTTTTGGATTTCTGGAATGTTTTGGCTTAGATCACTTGTGGTTGATGTTTCTTGATTTAACTCCATGTTCCTCTTGTGTTGTGATCTTGTTTGAACCATAAAAGAGCAAACTAGGATGTGTAAAAGATCAAAGATGTGAAGATGAAAGGTGTATGATATATGGATTAGAATGGATGTTTTGAATTTGTATTGAAAATCTTGATGTGATGCTAGGTACTTTGGGTTTGCTTTGATTGATGTTTGTTTGATGTTTAGACTTTGAATTCTATCTTTTGAATGTTGATGTTTGAGCAAGAGATATCCCCAAGATGTTTGGATGATGATCTAAAAAAGATAACTAATGCTCATAAAGGATAATTTGATCTAGAAGTGAGAATAGGATGTGTCTACTCACAAGCTAACCAAAAGATAATCCAAATTAGTGATGGGAGAAGGATGCATCTATCCACCATTAATTTGAACAAAGTGATAATTCAACTAAGCATGTGCAAAAGGATTCATTCACACACACTTGAGTTGAACAAGTTTGATGTTTGATGTTTGAAGAATTCAAAGTCTCATGTTTGAAAAGTTTTGATGTCTACCAAAGGAGCCTAGCATAGTTGTGTCAAGATTTTCTCAAAATGTTGGTGAGATGTTTATGGTTGTTGATGTTTTTGATGGATGAATGTTTGTTTTGATCTTAGAATGACCCTAGTTTAGACTTTTGTTTAACAAGACCAAGGTATTGAAGAACATGTTATGCCCTAAGCAAGGTATCCAAGCCCTTGAAACAATCTTGGATTTTGTGTGTAGTAAAATGAATATAAAGTGGGGTTGTCTCTTGAAGCATGTCTATAGAAATTAACCAACAAATTTTCTCTAAAATCATATAACCTTTTGAGTCTTTGTTGATGTTGTTTTGGGCTAAGTTTCCTTTTCTTGGGTTTTTGTATCTTGACCTTGCGAGAAATCATTGAAAAGACATGTGTGGGGCTCAATTGCTTATATTTTCTTTTAATGACTTCTTTTTACCAAATACACTTTCTTGATTATGTTTCAAACTAAAGATGTCATATGTCAAAATTCCTTTTCTTCCCACAAAGTGTTGTGTGGGAGTTCCAAGAAATTGAGGCAAAGGGATTTCCTAGGTTAACCCTAGTTAGAGTAAATGACGATATAAATTCAAGTGTTGAGAAACCTCTAAGGATATAATCCCAAGGGAAAGCAACAACACTTAAATTTGTCAAAAGGTATTTGCTCTATCAAAAGGGGTTTGAAATTTGCATGATCATGTTTAAGTGTTTGTTTTCCAATGTTTACGAACAAGCATCTCAAACTCTCACCACTCCATCCAACACAATTCCAATCCCACCACCACCACCATTGCGACCAAGCCAAGTAAGCCATTACAATGCTGCATTCAAAGCATACCAACAATTGCTCCAACAATATCAAGTGTTTCAACAAGCTGCTGGAAGTCGCTGCGGCTGCACAAGCTGCTCAGAGTCGTGCAAGCGCTGAAGCTGCTCAAGCTACAAAGATGCCCAAGATGCCCAAGCATGAGCACAAGCACAAGTCGTGCTTGGCACAACAACAATGACCCAACAGCTGCATATGTCGGCCAGAGTGTTAGATCAATGCCAGGCAACGAAGCAACACGAAAGCAGGCCCTAGCTGACCAACAACAAGCATTGTTGGACCAGCAACATCAAGCACAACAACAAGCTCTATTAGCGGAACAACAACAAGATCAACAACAAGCGTTGTTGAAAGCATACATGGCACAACAAGCAAACATTCCACCCATTCAAACACCCACTCCACCCCCCCAGAACACCTTCATTCAACCTCCTGATCCACAATTGGATGTCACCGCACAAA
>VDFB02197292.1:0-19051 GCA_007258455.2 Sequoia sempervirens
AGATTTCTTCAATTAATATTTAGATTTTTGAATATATATATATATATATATATATATTCAAGTCCTATGTTTTTCTCCAAAAGGTTTATCTAACATGTCAACTTAATAAATGATTATCAAATATTATAGAGAAAGTAGATATAAAATACATATATATTTTTAAGTTTTAATAAAATTATTCTTAGAATGAGCTAGTGATTTTTTTAGTTGCTAATATTTTCCAATTGGCTAATAGTTAAAATTTGGTAGTCCAAATTTGGCTAATAGTTCGAGCTATAACATGACTTGAATCACCAATGAATTTATTTAATTAAAAATTTTAGTTCAAAAATTTGCCACAATATTTGATACATGATTAGATCATATTCGCCTAAATGTTATAAATTATTGTAAAAATCTATATCAATTCGCCAATAGTATATCATAATTATTAGTTGCTTTAGAACCGTACTTCTAATCTTGTCGTTTCTACCATTGATTTATAATATAATCTAATAGACCTTGTTGTATTCCACTAGCTAAAATGTACCCATGATTTGTAATTCTCATGGGGCCCACAATCTCGGGTCTCATGAGTATTATATATTATGGATACATTTTACCTCGTAGTGTATGAGGGTTGTTAGATCAATGATCTAAAAGAAATTTCAAGCGACATTAGAATTATAGATTGTGGGTACATTTTACTTTATACAATACAATGAGGGTCATTATATTATATTTTAAAACAATGGTGGCAAGTGAATATTATAGTCTACCCTGTAAACCCATTGATAATTGCCACACTCAAAACCCTACTTTTCCATGAGAATTATTTTTAGATTGGATGAATTTTCCATCATAATTAATGCATTATTTCAAGATTCACCAAAATTTTCTATAAATTTTAGTGATGTAAAAAAATGCCAATAAAATTAATATTTTTTTGAGAAAAAGGAAAGATTCACCAATAGAAATTAATATTTTTCCCTAAAAAAATGAAAGATTCGCTAGAATTTTATCTCTTTCTTAGAGGGTTTTCTTAAATTTATTACTGAAATGAGTGCCATAGTGGCAACCCATAAGTGTGCCACAACTCCCATGAAAGTCACAACTTCCATGAGCTACATGTCACTTTGAGTTCAATGCCATGTACCAAAGGCATAGCTAACCCCATTCCCCTTCCATCAATCAAAACAAAAAAAACAAATATTTTAAAAAAATTTAGTCACTATAAAAATTAAATTATATATATTATTAAATTGTTTTTTATATTGATTATATTATTTCTTTTCTATTAGAGTGCAGGAAAAGTTATCTAAGGTCTAAACCACACCTTTCCAAACATCACATCTGAGGGGACACAACAAATGATCATAAAAGACCACTTGGCTACTATCTTCAAGGAATAGTGAGAATGACTTATCAGAGTTTTGGTCCTCTCTGTGGGATTTGACTGATGTGTTGATTAGGAATTGAATTGAACTAATTTTGTAAACTAATTCAACTATGAAACTACAACAAACTGATATAAATATATAAAAACACAAAACTGATAAGCAAGAATTAAGAACAATAAATCAGATAGCATAAAACTACCTCCACAATGGCTATGATGATATAAAAGAGAGGTTACCCTTAGTCAATCAGAGGCTAATAGATAAACAAGTGACAAATTGATAATTACAGTTTCCAAAAATGGAAATTTTTTAAAACAAGATCCTGTTTTGAAAAGTTTCCAAAAATGGAAACATTCCATTTTTTAAAAGTTTTCAAAACAAGATCCTGTTTTGAAAAGAGATCCCATTTTTTTAAAATGGGATCCCATTTTTTGATATTAGGCTTGGGATCCCAAACCTAAATGGGATCCCGTTTATTAAAAAGTAGGATCCCATTTTTTGCAAGCTGATTTCATTTTTTTTCCTAAGGAAAAAGCTTCCATGTTTCATGGACTCATCTTCTTGCTCTTACTCTACCACTCAGATTTGCAATCTTTGATTGAAGAAAATCATTGTATTATAACCTTCAAGGATAATTAGATATTTTATTTGAAGTCTTCCAAGTGTTAGTAATCACAAAACAAATGGACATGGAATATAAACAAACCCACATAAAAAATTGATGCTTTGCTAACATGATACTTGACTAAAATAAGGTTGTAATAATTTTACTAATTCTAATCTAATATGAGTTGTATGCATTAGAACTATCAATAACTCTAATATGAGCTATATAATATTAACTGTAGTAATAACTCTAATGTCCCATTTCATAAGGTATCGATTCAAGAAATCCCAGTTGTAAATATGAATTGTGACCATAATTTAAATGAATTATTTTGTTTTCCTTACTTTTCTAACATTAATGAATTAATAATAATACATATTATTTTCATGCAATAATAAAATTATACTCTAAATAGTCTAGGAAATTATTCGAGTGTAGGATTCAAAGGAATTTATTTCCTTCCCAAAAAATTACAAAGTAGACTGTTTTGATTAGATTAAAATTGGAAAATTGGAGGGGATAGTACCCATTACAAAACAAACATAGAGGAAAATGATGAACTCATAAGAAGTGAGAAACCTAAAATACTAAAGCATAAACTTAAGCTTCAATAGTTTGACTAGCAAAAAAAAACAAAGAAAGCACATAGAGTTGAGACAAGCACAAAACCATAGGACACCTATAGGTCTCCCAAAAACTTGAGATCAATGATCGCATTCCATTCCTGGGACAAAAATTGGACCTTCTTTTCAAAAGTCAAAGGCCCCTTCTAAATGGCCTAAGTATTCTACGTGACAATACGAGCTGAGGTATCCCAGTTTTTACCCTTCTTCTTTTGCATGTGACCATCCTATAGACCATCCACAACCCATTTCCCTAGTCACTTCCTTCATTCATCTTGAAAAACTTGAAGGGTGAGGGAAATGTTCTTCACGATTTCTTTACTATAATCGGTGATGACCCTGATGCATTACATGGTTTTCTCCTAGTTCTAATGGATATCATCAATCTTAGTCAGTAAATTCTTTTTTTCTTCCTCTGTATCAACAATAGCATAAAAATCTTCTAGCTCCTTTTCCCACATCACCCACTTCTCAAATGACTTGGCCAAAGAGGAAATCATGTCCTAGTTCTCCTTGTTCTCCACCTTCCTTGGCCTCGAGACCTGCTACTCAAGAACCTTGCCCTCCAAACTTTGGATTTTTTCTTTAGCTATTACCAGTTGACCCAAGAGCCACTTCATGACATCCCTCTAGATATTAATTGTCTCAAAAATTTCATTGATTTTTTTTAGATGGGGTCACCACAGGGACAAATCAACCTAGGCTCAATTTTGACATACTCCAAGTTGATAGATAGATTGAGAGAATTTTGAGGGTTAGGGTTAGAAATAGGGGGTGTTGAGGACATCAAAGATATTCGCATGAGAAGAAGAGTGTAAAGGAGAGTTGGTCGAGGTGGGATTCCATGACTCATCATCATTTGAGTTGTCAGACTCCTTGATCTAGAAGTAGAAATAGTCATGGGTTCCGACAAAGAGGTGCATTTGATGGGGTTGGGGTTTTCTTTCATTAACAAGGGCTTTACCCAAGGCCCAAGTGATGTGGTGAATAATAGGATGGGTTTCATTTAGAGTAATAGAGGGGTTGGGGTCATGAAAGGTCAAAGTTTTCTTACAAACAGGGCAAGGGAGGGAAGCATCACAAAATGAAATGTGGAAAGATGATAAATAAGGCCCTAGTGGATGGGTAATTTCTTGCATTTATCAGATGTCTCAAGCGAGGATAGAAGCCAAAAGGTGAAGTTCATTTTGAAATTATACCTAAGATAATTAAGTATAGGGAAAAGATGAGCATGTAAGTGGTGAAATTACCTTTCGAGCATGAAAAACCTCATGAGGAATTCTACAAATTTTCTAAAAATGTTGAACAATTTTGTATGGTTAAAGCCATTTTGCAATCTATTCACCCTCTCGCCATCTTTCAAAAAAAATTCCATGTCTTTCTAGTAATGGCCTTTTGAATTAGGAGGAATGCAAACCCTTTCCAAAGAGATCCCCATCACCTCCACAATTAGCTTAGGAGTCACCATGAAGGAAACCCATTCAACAATAATTGTTTTGTTCACCCAATAATTAGCGAATGCCAAATAAATCTTGGAGTCATGCCCCTACATCCCCTCCACAAATAAAGCTAGCTTTCCCTATTCTAGAATGGCCTAACACTCCTTGTAAAATTGCTTCTATCCATAAAAAATGGTAGGTTCATCCTGAACTAGATCACCCCCATCACGAAAATCATAAATTTTAGAGCAAGGTAATACCAATTGTAGAAATGACTATACAAAATTTAGAGCCGCAAATAAATATAAATATGAAAAGAAGCATTAATGAGCTTAACTTTCCATAATTGAGGAGCATGGAAACTATCAATAAGAGATGACATCCTATCCATATTGATCTCATTTGGATAGTACTTTAGCATCATGTTGAATTAATTCAATCACAAGACCTAGGATATGGAAGATATTGTCCCATATTACTAAATTTGGAGTAAAGGTTCCAAGATTTGCTAATGCATCAACAACATTATTGCCACTCGTATACATGTGATTAACATTGCAATTTTTGAGGGAAATCATGACATTGCGAGCCAAGGACATTGGGTCTTGGAGAGTTCAATAGGGAAAGGCTTTCTGTGTCAGCAAGAGAGTCACGTTTCTAGAGTATCCTTTTATAGAAAAAAATTGAGATCCGAGCTTGCATGGAAATTTGTATGCCGTGGAAGGCCACTGCCACCTTAGCAAAACTATATGATGAACCCCCAAGTTGATTGTGTAGGCTAGAAATAATTTCCCCTTGTGGTCATGGATGGCCCCACCCCCACCTACCTGACCTAGGTTAGGTTTGGCTAAGTCGTCAAAGTTGAGCTTCTACTAAGTAAAATGTTAAATTTAAGGTGTGATTTTATTATGTTCCCCTCTCAAAGCTTAACTATTCTCTTAAGGTGGATTACTTTATAGATTTAACCTTTAAACATCATTTTAAGTTACATGTATAAATAAATCCTTTCTATCACTTGATTAACTTATATGAGACATTTCAAAAAAGTATATAATTTTTATAATTTCTACTTTATGATACTAGGTTTTGATTATATTTACTATCATCTCATCATGATACTACAAAAAAAATTGTGTGTCAATGTATCATAGTATATTATGCCGATTTAAAAATAATTTAGCTCATGTATAAAATTTATGTTAATAAATGTAGATGTAAAGCTTTCTATATGTTAATATATATGTATATTTTTAAATTCTCATATATATATAAGACTAATTATATAAGTTATTTTATTCAAAATAAATATAAAAAAATATTAATCATATATATTATATTTATAAATATAATTAGGATGATCTTGAAAGATTATTTCTTTTGTGAACTAAACATAATTTGCATTCATACATAAAAAAATATTAATTAAAATCATGCTTAATGCATATCCGCCTAAATTAATTTCCTAGTAAACTCTATAGTTTTTCATAACCATGCCATTACATGGTGTTTGACTAAACAATATATATACTAGCAGTTGTGTGTAGTTGCATGCAATGATGAGCCGATAGGTGGAGGGGAACACCAAATGGAAGCAACGTGTACACACTTAGGATGAATAAAAAATAGAACATTAATGTCACCATTGGGAGAAGTAACTAACAAAGGCATGTGAAATGTTGGGTGTATGTCATAGCAGATGCAAACAACATAGGTACATACTAACACATTGTACAAAATAGTGGACAATGTATTTCCCCTATGTGCAGAAATGTATGTATGTCATAGTAGATATAAAGACGATTGATACATAGTGTTGCGTACTTGTTGTATGGAACATTCCACAAAACTCAAAGCATAAATGTAGTAGTATTGGTTGGAACAAACAATATAGTATTTTGTTGACAACACCTTATAAAAGATTGAAACAATACAACCCTTTCAACAACATGTTTTTGAAAATGAAATAGTATAGCCTAAGGAAAAGAATGACAATCAACAATTCCTTATAGAAAGAAACATAAACTGTATAACACTAACTATTTTATTGCATTTCAAGAATAGCCAAAAAATAGAAGCCATAAATGAAAGAATATTGGTTTTAGTAACAATATTCATAAAACAATGAAATTCACAGTAACAAACCTATGGAAAAATATAAACCGTTCAACAACACCAAATTGAAAATGCAACAATATGTTAACATAAATTGTATAACATTAACTATTTTACTACATTGCAAGCATGACCAAAAAACAGAAGCCATAAATCAAACAATATTGGTTTCAATAGAAAGCGAGATGGAAAAACCCACAAAAGACAAAAATTCACAGCAACAAAGCCATGTAAAAACTGTATTCTAAGTATTATATGGATCATTGATGCCACCATTGATCAGAGGAATGGAAAATATAATTATCTCAAAAATGTAATACAATTATGTGAAATCTTAGAGTATAATTGAAATGTCAAATAAGTATATTTACATAAGCCATCCAAAACCTTAAGAATAAAGAGATAATTGCATCCACACAATTCTGTTGAAGATTGATACAAAAGTTTGAAACTATATTTTTCTATTTTATTGAACTAATCATTGTCAAAGATAATTGTTTTAAAAACTATTGAATTTATTTAATAACACCCAATAAATAAATTAATTAAAGAGGATGTAGATAATTACAAGATATAATAGTTTAATTTACCAATGTTAGTTGAGTATGAATTCATATACAAATCCAACTTTGAGAAATCTCTTATTTGTTTGTTTAGAATTTGTATTATCTGTTCTCCTAGTTTTCTTATCTATTTATTCACAATTTTTGTTTATCTATATGACCTCAATTCTCAAGATTAAGGTGTTGTAATTAAAAGCGAAAGATTTTCCTAAATTTGGTCTCTAATATACTTTTTTCTAATTAAATAACTTAACAATTTTATTTTTTTTAAACTAAAAACTAACCCAACTAAATAATTTCTCTTTATATGATTACCCCTTTGTTTTGTTGCTTTTTCAATAGCAAAAAAAATAGATCTTTTACATTTCTATTCCATTGTGATTTTCAAGAAACTAAAGTTGATTATTTTTTCATTTATTTCTTTTCAAATTTTTGTAAGGTTATAGGTTAAATATGCTTTACAGATGAACTAATTAGAAATTTCAGACTCGGAAGATTGTTGTAGAGATTTATTCAATTAATATTTAGATTTTTGAATATATATATATATATATATATATATATGTGTGTGTGTGTGTGTATGTATATATATATATATATATATATTCAAGTCCTATGTTTTTCTCCAAAAGGTTTATCTAACATGTCAACTTAATAAATGATTATAACATGACTTGAATCACCAATGAATTTATTTAATTAAAAATTTTAGTTCAAAAATTTGCCACAATATTCGATACATGATTAGATCATATTCGCCTAAATGTTATAAATTATTGTAAAAATCTATATTAATTCATTAATAGTATATCATAATTATTAGTTGCTTTAGGACCGTATTTCTAATCTTTAGTTTCCACCATTGATTTATAATATAATCTAATAGACCTTGTTGTATTCCACTAGCTAAAATGTACCCATGATTTGTAATTCTCATGGGGCCCACAATCTCAATTGGGACAGTGAACACGATATCTTCTGCAATCTGTCATCACTGCGACCCCTGCTATTCACTGGCAGTTTTGACTTTTCATTAAAGGGACGATTGAGGGACAGTTTTGACTCAGCCATAAGAGGGACTTGTTTCATTTTGCAAGTCGATGCATTTGATTGAGTCTGCGATTTAACCCTTGCAAGTTGCGTCCGCCTTGATCAGAGACCAATTCACCCTCATCCTTCATTAAAGACCCACAAAACCTCATCAAAGGCCTATGTGATTTCATGCAGGCCGTGATTTTGAGCAGAAAATGCGATTTTGAAGTGTGCCCATGTTTTTGATTGCAGGCTGGCCTTTTTTGGACCGCAAGCCGTGATTTTCATGAGAGGGGCCGAGAAATCTTTGCGCGACGTATATCTACAGAAGAATTTCACCAAAGTCCTCCGTGAAACAGCACGAAGAGGCATCGATTCAACTTTGACACCTCATAAGCGGTAGTCTCTAGACTTCTTTTGATCCATCAATAGCCAGCGCCTCCACAAATGAAGATCTCTAACGGCTTACATAACCACCTCTATCTGCCATTGACTCAGTCAATTTCTCCCTTCATGTGACATTTGTTGCATAGTTTCAATCCTTTTTCATTTACTGTAAATTGGGATATTTAAAAATTGGGGCAAAATTGTATGTGGAGGTTCATGATGTGACTTTTAAAGTCACTAATCATCTGTAACATATAATGTTAGCCTGTAATGCTAACATATAAAGCTGACATATAAACTTACACATTGTATTCGCCCGTCGAAGACAAAGGGTGAGGCCCGGGTTGGCAGGAGGCCAATTCTCCCTCACAATCAAACTATTTTTATTCTTCTTTTCACCCAATTCCAACAAGTGTTTGGAAGGGCATATTCACCTCTCTGATAGGTTTATTTTTTGCCTTTTAAAGCGCAATTAATTAAATTAGGCCATTTTTGCAGGAAATTAACTGTTTAATATCTTTTGCTTGGTTGCTCAAAATTGAGTACATTTTTTTGCAAAAGTAAATGGTTTTTCATTCTCAATGCATTGGTCTAATTTATTTTGTAAAATGCACTAAGTTATAAAGTGCCAAAATCTGAGGGGGTTTGTCTTTCAACAGTTTTGGGGTGGGGGGTAGGGCAAAATTTCTTTTCTACTTTGTATAGTGCTACAATTTTGATCATGTCTCTCATGCACAATCCCTTCCATATGAATATAATTCAAATACCTCGTAATAAATGGAAACTCAAATGTGCATATTGTTGGATGAAAAGGCATACAATAGAAGAATGTCAAATTCATGAGATTCACAAACTAAGACAATGTCTTCTTAATACTACGAATGCTCTATTTGATCATTATAAAGTACTTGTAGAAAAATCTCATCTCACTAAGATATATTATGAGACATCATCCATTGGGTATGTACATGGTAGTCAAATGACTTACTTTGAGACCCCATCATTACCTGTTGATACATTTGAATCCAGAGTTGATATCTCCATGGCTTCTAGTGATTTGTTGCAGTAAAATATTGTCTTTCTAGATCCACCTCATTGGGATGAATATCTACCTGACATTTTGTCTCTTTTCGTAGAATCCCATCTTGTTGATTTAGATGACACTATTGAGGACATTCGTCTTCTTTTCGATGTCAACTTCACTAAAGTTGCATCAGTCTTGTCTTCTTTAGATATTCTTGCTCATGCCTTGCCTACTTCAACTTCTATAGTGATAGTATCAGATTCTTATGGTTCCAATCATCATCATACATTTATGATCCCTGTGGTCCCTATTCTTGAATCTTCCTCACACATCAACTTTGGCTTGGAGATCATTGAGCATTCTATGAAGAAATTATGGGCATCATCTACGTCTTTGGATCTTATGCATAATTCAAATACTTTTATACTTCTTTTTGCATGTTCCTATTAGGAATGGGAAGATTATTTTCACACTTTTGTAGTTCACCTTCTTCCTAAGGGGAGAAATTTGGTTCAACATTCATGGATTCTCTTCAGCAGACTTCATTGAATCTATAAGCACTACAACATATCTTATGGAGGGCTTCCAAGTCTCTCTTTGTATCTCCTATTTTGGGGAAATTTATTGTACACTTGTGACAAAAGTTATTCTAGGGGGGTCATGATATAAGTCCTCCTTCTTCTTCACTTGTTTTCTTTTTCATGTATTTTTTTTTCTCTTTTTGGAGAGGAATTTTTTTCCAGCATGGGTTTTCCTTTTCTCAATAGCCATGAGAAAATTTTTGTACATGGAGTTACCTCCCACATAGCTTATCGGGACCGTTTCTTCATGCAGCACCCTAAACTATGCTTAAGGGGGTGTTAGTGCATTCTACTCTGGATTAGGCTAACTTAAGCCTAGTTAAGGTGTTGGATTTAACCCTTGTCTCATTCCCCATGAGGTGTCAAGGTTGTTGGAGGTGTCTTGAGAGGTGTCCAATCCCTCTTGACACCTCTCCCTTGCATAGAGGAGAGAAACTCGCCACCACTGTAGGATGAGGAGTCCTCTCCTCATTCCATGACATGTGTTCATATTCTTATGACATGTGTGCCTATTCTTGTGGCTTATAGTTGCTCATCCTCATTATATTAAGGGTCTGGGCTCACTATTCAATGAGTGACCTAATACAATATTCCATTTTTTTTCGTATAGGTGCCCAGTTTCTAATTCCCTGATCCTCCTCGTTTTAATAGTCCACAATAAAATTGGATTCATTTCAAAGTTCACCTATCACATGAATGAATATTTAGAAGAGTGTCGAGGGAGATAAATTCATTTAGTTTTATGAATAATTGTAGAAGAATTTATTTTGTAGGAAATCATTCACTTTGATACTAGAAAATATGTCCTTAGAATTTTTGCAATCTCAAACTTAATGTTTAACATAAAATCATCAAAATTATGATTCAATTGACTTAGAGCTTTGAGTAAATTTCAAAGAATTACATTGTAATCTATATGTAAAATAGTGTATCTATATTATTCTTTTAATTAATATAAAGCATTTGCTATTAGATAAGATATATTTTCTAACTAGTCTATTTCTTATGGAAATTCTTCACTTATGTATTTCACACTAAGTTTACTTAATAGAAGTTTTCACTTTGTCTCTTCATTGGTTGTGTTTTAGTCTTCTAAAATTGAGGTATATTCTGTTATATTCCGCAATTTTTTCATTCTAATCAATGATAGTTGTATAATTTGGAGAAAGTTGTCTTCATAGAAAAAATCTTTGTAAATTGTACAACCCTTGCTACAACATATGATACAAAATTAGAAACTTGAAAAGAGAGTGCAGTGTACCACACACTATAGTGGAGGTGGCACACATCATGCTAGTAATGCAATGAGTAGCACAAAGATTGCAACTACTCCATCCTGAAAATTAAGCATAGTCACCACACCACTTGTGTCTTGTATTCCTTAGAATATTCTCTATCAAAATATATTTTTATCATTTGTAGTTTAATGTCCAATTGAGGAAATTTCCATTTTGAAATTGTCGTGTAAATTTTGCATGACTAATCACAAACACAACAAAAAATTTCTTTTGAAAAAAAAAAAAACTCACAATTCATCCTAAGCACACCACACCTAGTACGAGGAAGGGATTCACACAACTAAGCTACAAAACTCTCTCTTGCATCCCACCAAAAAGACATCTTGTGATTTGAGACATCTACACAAGACATAACATAAAAGAATTCAATATTCATTGAACATGTTTTTAGTTAGAGAATGCAATTTAGCAAGGTTTTATGAATGAGAGTAGACCTTATGATAGATTTAATACTCTATTTCTAAAAGAAACAAATCATGGTTGAACTATTAAATTACAGTCAAAACTAAAATAAAAATATTATAAATATTAAATTATATATATTGGGAAATTATAATAATATAACATTTAAATTAAACATACCAAAGAATAATACACTATAAAAAAAAACTATTGAATTTATTTAATAACACCTAATAACTAAATTAATTAAATTAATTAAAGATGATGTAGATAATTACAAGATATAATAGTTTAATTTACCAATGTTAGTTGAGTATGGATTCATATACAAATCCAACTTTGAGAAATCTCTTATTTGCTTGTTTAGACTTTGGATTATTTATTCTCCTAGTTTTCTTATCTATTTATTCACAATTTTTATTTTCTATATGACCTCAATTCTCAAGATTAAGGTGTTGTAATTAAAAGCGAAAGATTTTCCTAAATTTGGTCTCTAATATACTTTTTTCTAATTAAATAACTTAACAATTTTATTTTTTTTAAACTAAAAACTAACCCAACTAAATAATTTCTCTTTATATGATTACCCCTTTGTTTTGTTGCTTTTTCAATAGCAAAAAAAATAGATCTTTTACATTTCTATTCCATTGTGATTTTCAAGAAACTAAAGTTGATTATTTTTTCATTTATTTCTTTTCAAATTTTTGTAAGGTTATAGGTTAAATATGCTTTACAGATGAACTAATTAGAAATTTCAGACTCGGAAGATTGTTGTAGAGATTTCTTCAATTAATATTTAGATTTTTGAATATATATATATTCAAGTCCTATGTTTTTCTCCAAAAGGTTTATCTAACATGTCAACTTAATAAATGATTATTGAATATTATAGAGAAAGTAGATATAAAATACATATATATTTTAAGTTTTAATAAAATTATTCTTAAAATGAGCTAGTGATTTTTTTAGTTGCTAATATTTGCCAATTGGATAATAGTTGAAATTTGGTAGTCCAAAGTTGGCTAATAGTTCAAGCAATAACGTGACTTGAATCGCCAATGAATTTATTTAATTAAAAAGATTTAGTTCAAAATTTGCTACAATATTAGATACATGATTAAGATCATATTTGCCTAAATGTTATAAATTATTGTAAAATCTATATTAGTGCATGTGGTATATCATAATTATTAGTTGCTTTAGGACCATACTTCTAATTTGTCATTTTCTACCATTGATTTATAATATAATCCTAATAGACCTTCTTTTGCATTCCACTACTTCAAATGTACTTATGATTTGTAATTCTCATGGGAATACAATCTTAGGTCTCATGAGTATTATATATTATGGATACATTTTACACAGTAGTGTGTGAGGGGTTGTTAGATCAATGATCTAAAGAAATTTCAAGCAACATTATAATTATAGTTGTGGGTACATTTTGCTTTATACAGCACAATGAGTCATTTATATTATATTTTAAAACAATGGTAGCAAGTGAATGTATAGTCTACCCTATAAACCCATTGATAATTTACCACCTCAAGCCCCTACTTTTCCATGAGGAATTATTTTTAGATTTACATGAATTTCGATCATAATTAGTACATTTTTCCTATTTTCTCAAGATTCACCAAATTTTTTTTATAAATTTTAGTGATGTAAAAATATCACGAATAAAATTAATATTTTTTTTTTTGAGAAAAGGAAAGATTAAGCCAATAGAAATTAATATTTTTCCCTAAAAAATGAAAGATTCGCTAGAATTTTATCTCTTTCTTAGAGGGTTTTCTTAAATTTATTACTGAAATGAGTGCCATAGTGGCAACCCATAAGTGTGCCACAACTCCCATGAAAGTCACAACTTCCATGAGCTACATGTCACTTTGAGTTCAATGCCATGTACCAAAGGCATAGCTAACCCCATTCCCCTTCCATCAATCAAAACAAAAAAAACAAATATTTTAAAAAAATTTAGTCACTATAAAAATTAAATTATATATATTATTAAATTGTTTTTTATATTGATTATATTATTTCTTTTCTATTAGAGTGCAGGAAAAGTTATCTAAGGTCTAAACCACACCTTTCCAAACATCACATCTGAGGGGACACAACAAATGATCATAAAAGACCACTTGGCTACTATCTTCAAGGAATAGTGAGAATGACTTATCAGAGTTTTGGTCCTCTCTGTGGGATTTGACTGATGTGTTGATTAGGAATTGAATTGAACTAATTTTGTAAACTAATTCAACTATGAAACTACAACAAACTGATATAAATATATAAAAACACAAAACTGATAAGCAAGAATTAAGAACAATAAATCAGATAGCATAAAACTACCTCCACAATGGCTATGATGATATAAAAGAGAGGTTACCCTTAGTCAATCAGAGGCTAATAGATAAACAGGTGACAAATTGATAATTACAGTTTCAAAAAATGCATACTTTTTAAAACGAGATCCTATTTTGAAAAGTTTCCAAAAATGGAAACATTCTATTTTTAAAGGTTTTCAAAACAAGATCCTATTTTTTGAAAAGCGAGATCCCGTTTTTTTCAAAAATGGGATCCCATTTTTTGATATTAGGCTTGGGATCCCAAACCTAAATGGGATCCCGTTTATTAAAAAGTAGGATCCCATTTTTTGCAAGCTGATTTCATTTTTTTTCCTAAGGAAAAAGCTTCCATGTTTCATGGACTCATCTTCTTGCTCTTACTCTACCACTCAGATTTGCAATCTTTGATTGAAGAAAATCATTGTATTATAACCTTCAAGGATAATTAGATATTTTATTTGAAGTCTTCCAAGTGTTAGTAATCACAAAACAAATGGACATGGAATATAAACAAACCCACATAAAAAATTGATGCTTTGCTAACATGATACTTGACTAAAATAAGGTTGTAATAATTTTACTAATTCTAATCTAATATGAGTTGTATGCATTAGAACTATCAATAACTCTAATATGAGCTATATAATATTAACTGTAGTAATAACTCTAATGTCCCATTTCATAAGGTATCGATTCAAGAAATCCCAGTTGTAAATATGAATTGTGACCATAATTTAAATGAATTATTTTGTTTTCCTTACTTTTCTAACATTAATGAATTAATAATAATACATATTATTTTCATGCAATAATAAAATTATACTCTAAATAGTCTAGGAAATTATTCGAGTGTAGGATTCAAAGGAATTTATTTCCTTCCCAAAAAATTACAAAGTAGACTGTTTTGATTAGATTAAAATTGGAAAATTGGAGGGGATAGTACCCATTACAAAACAAACATAGAGGAAAATGATGAACTCATAAGAAGTGAGAAACCTAAAATACTAAAGCATAAACTTAAGCTTCAATAGTTTGACTAGCAAAAAAAAACAAAGAAAGCACATAGAGTTGAGACAAGCACAAAACCATAGGACACCTATAGGTCTCCCAAAAACTTGAGATCAATGATCGCATTCCATTCCTGGGACAAAAATTGGACCTTCTTTTCAAAAGTCAAAGGCCCCTTCTAAATGGCCTAAGTATTCTACGTGACAATACGAGCTGAGGTATCCCAGTTTTTACCCTTCTTCTTTTGCATGTGACCATCCTATAGACCATCCACAACCCATTTCCCTAGTCACTTCCTTCATTCATCTTGAAAAACTTGAAGGGTGAGGGAAATGTTCTTCACGATTTCTTTACTATAATCGGTGATGACCCTGATGCATTACATGGTTTTCTCCTAGTTCTAATGGATATCATCAATCTTAGTCAGTAAATTCTTTTTTTCTTCCTCTGTATCAACAATAGCATAAAAATCTTCTAGCTCCTTTTCCCACATCACCCACTTCTCAAATGACTTGGCCAAAGAGGAAATCATGTCCTAGTTCTCCTTGTTCTCCACCTTCCTTGGCCTCGAGACCTGCTACTCAAGAACCTTGCCCTCCAAACTTTGGATTTTTTCTTTAGCTATTACCAGTTGACCCAAGAGCCACTTCATGACATCCCTCTAGATATTAATTGTCTCAAAAATTTCATTGATTTTTTTTAGATGGGGTCACCACAGGGACAAATCAACCTAGGCTCAATTTTGACATACTCCAAGTTGATAGATAGATTGAGAGAATTTTGAGGGTTAGGGTTAGAAATAGGGGGTGTTGAGGACATCAAAGATATTCGCATGAGAAGAAGAGTGTAAAGGAGAGTTGGTCGAGGTGGGATTCCATGACTCATCATCATTTGAGTTGTCAGACTCCTTGATCTAGAAGTAGAAATAGTCATGGGTTCCGACAAAGAGGTGCATTTGATGGGGTTGGGGTTTTCTTTCATTAACAAGGGCTTTACCCAAGGCCCAAGTGATGTGGTGAATAATAGGATGGGTTTCATTTAGAGTAATAGAGGGGTTGGGGTCATGAAAGGTCAAAGTTTTCTTACAAACAGGGCAAGGGAGGGAAGCATCACAAAATGAAATGTGGAAAGATGATAAATAAGGCCCTAGTGGATGGGTAATTTCTTGCATTTATCAGATGTCTCAAGCGAGGATAGAAGCCAAAAGGTGAAGTTCATTTTGAAATTATACCTAAGATAATTAAGTATAGGGAAAAGATGAGCATGTAAGTGGTGAAATTACCTTTCGAGCATGAAAAACCTCATGAGGAATTCTACAAATTTTCTAAAAATGTTGAACAATTTTGTATGGTTAAAGCCATTTTGCAATCTATTCACCCTCTCGCCATCTTTCAAAAAAAATTCCATGTCTTTCTAGTAATGGCCTTTTGAATTAGGAGGAATGCAAACCCTTTCCAAAGAGATCCCCATCACCTCCACAATTAGCTTAGGAGTCACCATGAAGGAAACCCATTCAACAATAATTGTTTTGTTCACCCAATAATTAGCGAATGCCAAATAAATCTTGGAGTCATGCCCCTACATCCCCTCCACAAATAAAGCTAGCTTTCCCTATTCTAGAATGGCCTAACACTCCTTGTAAAATTGCTTCTATCCATAAAAAATGGTAGGTTCATCCTGAACTAGATCACCCCCATCACGAAAATCATAAATTTTAGAGCAAGGTAATACCAATTGTAGAAATGACTATACAAAATTTAGAGCCGCAAATAAATATAAATATGAAAAGAAGCATTAATGAGCTTAACTTTCCATAATTGAGGAGCATGGAAACTATCAATAAGAGATGACATCCTATCCATATTGATCTCATTTGGATAGTACTTTAGCATCATGTTGAATTAATTCAATCACAAGACCTAGGATATGGAAGATATTGTCCCATATTACTAAATTTGGAGTAAAGGTTCCAAGATTTGCTAATGCATCAACAACATTATTGCCACTCGTATACATGTGATTAACATTGCAATTTTTGAGGGAAATCATGACATTGCGAGCCAAGGACATTGGGTCTTGGAGAGTTCAATAGGGAAAGGCTTTCTGTGTCAGCAAGAGAGTCACGTTTCTAGAGTATCCTTTTATAGAAAAAAATTGAGATCCGAGCTTGCATGGAAATTTGTATGCCGTGGAAGGCCACTGCCACCTTAGCAAAACTATATGATGAACCCCCAAGTTGATTGTGTAGGCTAGAAATAATTTCCCCTTGTGGTCATGGATGGCCCCACCCCCACCTACCTGACCTAGGTTAGGTTTGGCTAAGTCGTCAAAGTTGAGCTTCTACTAAGTAAAATGTTAAATTTAAGGTGTGATTTTATTATGTTCCCCTCTCAAAGCTTAACTATTCTCTTAAGGTGGATTACTTTATAGATTTAACCTTTAAACATCATTTTAAGTTACATGTATAAATAAATCCTTTCTATCACTTGATTAACTTATATGAGACATTTCAAAAAAGTATATAATTTTTATAATTTCTACTTTATGATACTAGGTTTTGATTATATTTACTATCATCTCATCATGATACTACAAAAAAAATTGTGTGTCAATGTATCATAGTATATTATGCCGATTTAAAAATAATTTAGCTCATGTATAAAATTTATGTTAATAAATGTAGATGTAAAGCTTTCTATATGTTAATATATATGTATATTTTTAAATTCTCATATATATATAAGACTAATTATATAAGTTATTTTATTCAAAATAAATATAAAAAAATATTAATCATATATATTATATTTATAAATATAATTAGGATGATCTTGAAAGATTATTTCTTTTGTGAACTAAACATAATTTGCATTCATACATAAAAAAATATTAATTAAAATCATGCTTAATGCATATCCGCCTAAATTAATTTCCTAGTAAACTCTATAGTTTTTCATAACCATGCCATTACATGGTGTTTGACTAAACAATATATATACTAGCAGTTGTGTGTAGTTGCATGCAATGATGAGCCGATAGGTGGAGGGGAACACCAAATGGAAGCAACGTGTACACACTTAGGATGAATAAAAAATAGAACATTAATGTCACCATTGGGAGAAGTAACTAACAAAGGCATGTGAAATGTTGGGTGTATGTCATAGCAGATGCAAACAACATAGGTACATACTAACACATTGTACAAAATAGTGGACAATGTATTTCCCCTATGTGCAGAAATGTATGTATGTCATAGTAGATATAAAGACGATTGATACATAGTGTTGCGTACTTGTTGTATGGAACATTCCACAAAACTCAAAGCATAAATGTAGTAGTATTGGTTGGAACAAACAATATAGTATTTTGTTGACAACACCTTATAAAAGATTGAAACAATACAACCCTTTCAACAACATGTTTTTGAAAATGAAATAGTATAGCCTAAGGAAAAGAATGACAATCAACAATTCCTTATAGAAAGAAACATAAACTGTATAACACTAACTATTTTATTGCATTTCAAGAATAGCCAAAAAATAGAAGCCATAAATGAAAGAATATTGGTTTTAGTAACAATATTCATAAAACAATGAAATTCACAGTAACAAACCTATGGAAAAATATAAACCGTTCAACAACACCAAATTGAAAATGCAACAATATGTTAACATAAATTGTATAACATTAACTATTTTACTACATTGCAAGCATGACCAAAAAACAGAAGCCATAAATCAAACAATATTGGTTTCAATAGAAAGCGAGATGGAAAAACCCACAAAAGACAAAAATTCACAGCAACAAAGCCATGTAAAAACTGTATTCTAAGTATTATATGGATCATTGATGCCACCATTGATCAGAGGAATGGAAAATATAATTATCTCAAAAATGTAATACAATTATGTGAAATCTTAGAGTATAATTGAAATGTCAAATAAGTATATTTACATAAGCCATCCAAAACCTTAAGAATAAAGAGATAATTGCATCCACACAATTCTGTTGAAGATTGATACAAAAGTTTGAAACTATATTTTTCTATTTTATTGAACTAATCATTTATCCAAAGTGAGAATTGTTTTTAAAACTATTGAATTTATTTAATAACGCAATAAATTAATTAATTAAAGGGGATGTAGATAATTACAAGATATAATAGTTTAATTTACCAATGTTAGTTAGTATGGATTCATATACAAATCTAGCTTTGAAATCTATTTGCTTGTTTAGACTTTGGATTAT
>VDFB02197293.1:0-13927 GCA_007258455.2 Sequoia sempervirens
GCAAAAAGGTGTGAGTTGGTTATTCAAAAGATTTCAGTGTGCCAGTTCATGTCCATGTTTAGTGAGAATCTAGTGTATGAGTATGCAAGGCATACCCATAGAGCCCGATGGCTGGACACACAATTCAAGCTATGCAAGGACACCTTTCCACTTGGCAGCATAGTATCAGTGGTTGACTTTGTAGAGAACTAAAATCTACAACCACAACATAAGGTGCAGTCACAGTATTACAACTCCACATAGGTTTCGATATTTGTGCACATAGCATTCATACATGCAGGTGAAAGTATAGAGGACGAAAGGAAGGTATTGAGGGAGTATCACCTTTATATTAGTGATGATTGCATGCATTCTCTAGAGTTTGTGCAAGGTTGCTTCCAGATGTTCTACAATCATTTGGCTCAGAGGGGCATATCATATGGTTGGCATATAATATGGTCAAATAACTATGCAACACAGTTCAAGAACACGCACATGTTCTACTGGTTGTGCAGGATGCATCTCACTACACATGTTCAACATGTGGAACTTTTGTGAGGTCAGACATGGAAAGGGGCAGTATGTGTGAAAAGAGCATTAGCACAAGAAGAGTTAAAGTATAAAGATAGTGCACAGTTGACAGATGCAAGATCAATCATCGAGTGGTGTAATGGTTCGATGGGTCCAAGTAATGAAGGTACGTCTTTAGTTCGTAGATTTTTTTGGTTGATGGATGATACTAACATTGCACCATATGAGGATTGTTGTACACTAAAAGGATCGAGTGAGTTGCACTCTTTCCTTAGCTCAAATGTAGGTTCATGGTGTATCGATACACATAAGATAGCATGCTTTTGTTCTTCATGTACAATGCAAGCCTAGAATGATTGTGAGTTAGGGGAGTGGCTTGAAAAATGGTTGACAAGTTATCTTAGCCCACTTCACACATATTGCCCTCTAATGCCATTGGAACTAACATAGATGGAATCATTAGTCGACTATGACCATGTATCAGATCTAGTTCAACTAGGTAATATATCTACTTTCTTAGTATTTAAAATTCCATGTTATCTTACTTTGTATTGCATTCATAATGTTGACTAATTTCAAGAGATATATCGCACATATAAATGTAGGGCATGTTTATGCAGTTATTGTAGATGAAGACAACGAAGAGGGTACAGACTATTACTTGTGTTGTGTTGAGGCAAAAAGGAAATTGGTAGCCTTGATTATAGATGGAGAAAAAACATTGAATACCCTACAAGCTCAATTGTTGTTACTGGAACATGGTTGAGAAGGTACCCACATAAGAGTGTTAAACATTGGTTGTTTGAGGAATTTGACACACATCATAAGATTCTTCATTACTCAAACCTTTTCATGGCATCCAATGTTCAATTGAGCAAATATGGGGTTAGACCTTTGAACAAGACCTTGTGGAAGGTTCGTGAGTTTGACCATGAGGCAATAATTGACACAATAAAGAGTAGAGCAGACCTGGATGGTTCATTGGATTTAAGTATATGCACAATGGTTCTTATTAATTTATACTTGTATCCACGTCAATTTGGTTGATGCCAATGCTATCATCTTATTTTACTTTGTGTATCTATATGTAACCAGACAAACATTTATTGGTGTCCCCTTGCATAAAATGCTGATTTATGAGCCATCCAAGAGAATCTCAAGCAAAAAAGCAATGCAACATCCTTATTTTGATGATCTTGACAAATCTCAATTATGATTTTAAGCCATTACAAAAATGTGTACGAATCTTGATGAGGAAATTTCAAGTTATTCATTTGAATTTAACCTTATCATGACCACCTATGATGTAGGCATTATAAGATCATCTCAAATTTCAAGAAATTTTATTCACAAGAGGTGTTGTGTGCAATAGGTATCTTGGAACTCCCAGTGAAGATGTATGACCAAGACTGACTAAGTTGAGAGACTGCCATGCCTATCTGTAAGTGCCTTCCATCTATTTTGGATGAGCTATTTATTTTTATTCTTTTCCTTTACGTATCTGTAACTAAACTAGTAAAAATTGATTGGTCCCTCCTTGCAGAAAATGCTAATTTTTGAGCCATCAAAGAGAATCTCAGCCAAAAAAGCAATGCAACATCCTTATTTTGATGATCTTGACAAATCTCAATTCTGATTTGAATGAAATCTTGCAATAAAAGTTCCCTGTTCATAATTTTTTATGTTTTTTTTTCAGTTTTGTTAGCTTTGTACCGCCTGTACATTAGATTTAGGACTTTTCCTTTGTATATTAAGATAATACAGAGAATTAGGTTTCTTTTGAGTCCATCTAGAAGAAAATCCATTGAGTTTTTCCACTGTTAGAGCACATTTTCTGAAATTTAGTTTGGAACCTTCAATTTGAGGTTTTGAGAGTCAAGTAAAGAAATAAAGCATACTCCACTAAATTAGGCTTGTAGATCAGTGGAGTAGGCTTATAGTAGGGTGTTTATGGTGCAGGAGCACCAAGGACAATCAGGACCAGAAGGTGGTCAAGTGGTAAATTTTGATTTGTAGTCCATGAAGAATGTTGTAATAAGGTCACAAGGACCATTAGGAAGTGTTTTAAGTCAATCTGGGTTGGTAGGATATGAGGTTGTAATGTCATGTTAGCATGTTGTCAATTTGGTGTAATCAAGCCTTGAATGGCCTAAATTTGAAAATTTATGTAAATTCATAATGTAAGGGTCAAGATGATGTAATGAGGCCATCATAAGGTCACTAGTTTAGGTATGGAGTCATTTACATCAATATGTCAAAAGTTGCACATAACAATGTAATGTTGTCAAACCAAAAGTTTTAATTTTGTAAATACTTAGAAGTTGGAGGGTCACACTTGTAAAAGAAGTTAAAAAGTGGTTGTAGCCAGTTGAGGAGGTTGATATACCTTCAAAAATGCCTTGTGAATGTTGTATGTTGTTGGCAATCATACTTTTCAAAGTAGGAGCACCGAATCCATCTTTTCAACACTTGAACCCTTGTGGTTTCTATTATTTGTTCATTTGATCATTTAGGGTGTTCTTATATGGTTTGAGATCATTCTATTTCATTTAATAAGAATTCAATACCATTTTTGTATGTATTAGGTCAATTGAGTCATGATGTAAAGAAGTTGATCAATAAGGGGATTCATGTGGCGAACCTTGTAATTTAAGTTTTTTAGGGTTATTTGTGTTAAATAAGGGCTTTAAAAACCATTTATTATGTAATGTGAGTTTTAGGAAGGAGTATTTAAAGAGTTGCATAAGAAATATTGAAAAATTGCAAAATGCAAAAGTTGTAAAAATTGCCAAAAGCCAAAATTAGCAATTTTAGTGGAAGACAAAAAGACAGAAGTTAAAAAGGAAAGCATATGCATTGGGGAAGATCAAGAGACATTGTAATTGCTATTTTAAGTCCATTCAAGGCTCATTATTCAATATAGAAAGTTTGGTTAATGTTTGATTCAGAGTTTTCAAGGCTTTTATTTCTATTTTTTCATTGTATTTCCTAATTTTATTGTATTTTCAGAGTTTCCTTCACCTGTACGGATCCGTACATTCTTAGATCTCTCTCTCTCATTCATTTTTTCATGTTATTTGGATTATCAATGGATTTTTTTACAATTCTCTTTAAGGGATTGGTCTTTTAGTTGTTCAGTGGTGAATTGGAAGACTATAGTACTGACCTTATGGAAGCTGGATTAGATATATGAACCTGAGTTGGTTTCTTGGTTCTTAAGTATGAATTTTCATTCCTCCACCATGCTCTACATCAGTTGATATGCCTTCAAAAATTCCTTGTGAATTTTGTATGTTTTTGGCAATCATACTTTTGAAAAATACCAAAAGGCTTTGTTTTCTAACATTTTTATCTCTTTAAAAGCAAAAAAGTTGGGACAGCGGACATGTTTTCCAAAATAAGTGTATCTGAAAATGATATATGTTTTTAATGGCCAAAATGGGTACCCTAAAATGTATTTATCTTTTAAATATTCATTTTGGTTTGCATGTTACACCCGATTTAGTGTTTTAGCACTTACAAGCAAATTTGGTCTTCTAGTGCAAGCAATTGCGAAATCTGATTAAAAAATATTGTAAGAAGGTGTTTTAGATTTTTTCATGTCAAAATAAAGATAAATAAAGTGTACCAAGGTCTGGTAAAAGTTTGGAGGCAAGATTTGAAGGTTAGGTGTCTTTTTGCCTTGTGAAAAGTTGCAAAGTCGTGCAACTTTCATTCTCTAACTCGTCTAACCAAACAGACTATTCCAACGCATCTAAATAGGAATTTTTACACTATTAATGGTCCTATTTTACACCAAAACACACGGAATCACTTTGAGCTACGTTCAACTGGATCAATCCCTTAAGGGTCCAAAGGGAAAAATGGCTACAAACTTCAGCATGAGGTTACTCAGACACCGTGATGCTTAGAAACTTATCATCTAATCCTATGAGACCGTGTTGGGCCCCTCTACAATAACCTCTCTTGGTTTTCATTATCACAAAGTGGTTTTCTCGCGGTGTCCAGTTTTTAGTTGATGGAAAAAGTGTCAAATGCAAGTAGTGGAAAGTTACAAGGTGGTGCAATTTTTGTTCTGCAACTCATGTGACCAAATAGACTATTCCAACACGTTCAAATTGGCATGTTTACACTAGGAATGGTCCTCTTTCACACCCAAACACACAGAATCGCTTTGAGCTACGTTCAACCGGATCGATCCCTTAAGGGTGCAAAGGGAAAAATGGCTGCAAACTTCAACATGAGGTTACTCGGACACCGTGATGCTTATAAACTTCTTGTTTGATCTTGTGGGATCGCGTTGGGCCCCTCTACAATAACCTCTCTCTATTTTTCATTATCATGGAGTGGTTTTCCCGTGGTGTCCAATTTTTAGTTGATGGAAAAACTGTCAAATGCAAGTAGTGGAAAGTTGCAAGGTGGTGTAGTTTTTGTTCTGCAACTCGTGTGACCAAACGGATTGTTCCAACACATCCGAGTAGGCATGTTTACGCTAGGCATGGTCCTCTTTTGCACCCAAACAAGCGGAATCGCTCTAAGCTACGTTCAACCGGATTGATCCCTTAAGGGTTTGAGTGTAGTATGTTGAAATAGGCCATTCCTCCTATTGTTCAGGCTGTGTCTCGGTGATATGGGCCTGATGTAACTTGAATTTTGGTAGCTTGATATACAGAGTCTATTGATGCTAGGGTTCAATTTGTATGATTTTGAAAAAAGAAGCCAACTAAGTAGAGTTATCAACATTATTCATAAATCATAAGAATTTGTTTAGTACACTAGCCATTTTGATGCCTTCTTGTAGTCTCAAACATTATTTTGTATCATTGTTACATTGGTTTTTGAAGTGGCAACTTAATATAGCTCCATAATAAAAAATCTGGTTCAAGCTGATTTTCACATGAAACAAATGTGAATCAAATCACGTTGATGTGAAAAAAAACCATGAGACCATAGCTTGTGGTGCAAGAACACCTAGGTCATGTAATTCCTTCAATAGGCTAAGTTGGCAAAAATGTATTGAAGTCCATGTAATTCCAAAATTAAATGTAATCAAGGCATGAAAAAGCACAAAGTGTAATATTGTCAAAAAGCTAAATATGTAAAAGAGAGAAAAAGAAAGAATGTGAATAGACAAAACAAGAAAATCAAGAAAATCAAGGAAGAGGATGAGTCATAGGTTGTTCAAAGAATATGAAGAGGTAGTTGATGGTTGGAAACTTCTTTAAAAGCATTGTAAAGGCTGAGCAAAGAAATCATTGTATTCTAGAAGAATTAAATTAACAAAAAGTTCCATGTTTTAGCTTATTTTCTGTGTTTTTCAGTTGTTTCTTAACATGTACGGATTGTGCAAGATTTTAGGGTTCAAATTTATATTTTTTCCAGTAGTTTGAGGAATCACCATTTTTTTGCATCCATTTGGGAAGGAATCCATTAAATTTAATGTTTGTTTGAGCATTCTTCTTATGGCTCGGTCTAAAATCATGTGCATTGAGTTTTGAGAGCCTTATAAGGAATTTCCACACTACTCCACCAATGTAGGTCAGGTAGATTGGTAGAATAGGTTAGGGATATGTTATTTGTTATGTTTTGATGTTTGTGAGTGGAGAAAAAATCAAGAATACCTTGAAGGAGCTGCTGCTACACAGGAAATTCTGAGTTTTCCAGTCAAAATGAACAGTTTCCAGCATGATAGTGGAGAAAGAACAAGTGCATGGGTTAGAAGATGTTTCAAAATGCCTTTTCAGATGTATTTTGACATGTTCCAATGGTTGGCTGGAGGTTTTGAGGTTTGCATGTAGCCTATACAAGAAACCCTCATTGATTTTTGAGTTTTTCACCCTATAAACAAATGTTTTTCAATATACGATAAAAAGGAGTCTTTTAATCCCTGAAAATGGATAAATTGAGAGTTTTTTGTTATGTATAATGATTTTTTTGAGGTTTTAAGCATTTTGGGAATTTTTGAAGGGGGTCTTCTTTGAAAATTAGGCCTATTTTAGTAGCCTTTTTTATAGCGTTTAGACTAAAAACTGCTTATTTCTTCAATATAAGTTATTCTAAGTTTTTGATATGAGGACATGGGCATTAAGAGGTCTCTAAAAGTGTTTTGGATCTTGGGTTTTGAAACTAGTGTGTTTGGTTTACCCGATTTAGGGCATGAATGTCTGATTGAGAAGTAGTGTCTTGACTACTCAGAGAATAGAAGTTTGACCTAATAGTGATCGGTGAGTTGATTTTGGATAATGTTGTCTAAGTGATGGTGTGAGGGATGTATGGAGTTTTGGACAGGGTTTACAAGTGATATATTTTGTTTTGACAGTTGGACAGTGAGGAGACTTGGTGTAAAATAATACATGAAATTGTAAGTTCAGTCAGAACAAAGTTAAGAGAGCAAGTTCCTGATTTGTATCAGTTGTAATAATGATGTTCACAATGATTGATGGTCTGGTAAAATTCTAAAAGCCAATTGTAATGATGGATTGACTATTTGGGACAAGTTGAATGAATTGATTGAATGGAAGAGTGCCTTGTTGAAAATGGTGTTTTTTAAATGCATGTTGATCTAATTGATTGAATCAAAGTTTTCTCAAATGGTTTTTTGCTTTGAATGAGACAATTGGAATACAGATTTTTGGAAGGATGAATGATGAATGATAAGAGAATTTGAGTGGATGAAAAGTATATTTCTGATGAAATGTTGAAATTTTGTTTGATCTTCTCCAAGATGAGTTTGGGACAAGAGTCCCCTGAGTTGTTGATTGGTTTGGAAATCTTTGTATTGCATCGGCTTGTTGCTTACTATTATGCTATGATAGATTTTTTCTAAGCATCCATAGCTTGTTCGAAAGCACTTGTTTTATGCTTTTAGCCATAGCAACAAGGCAAACAACCCGCTTTGATAAAATGCTTTGATAGACATGTGTATGAAAAATGTGTTAGCATAGACAAGGCAAGTGGAACTCTTTGAAAAAATGCCTCAAAGAAATGTGGTCTCATGGTGATGGAATGGCATGAAGAATTCCATGACAAGCAAATTATTGTTGATTGTCATGTCATTCCATCACCATTGACACCACATTTCTTTGAGGCTTTTCTTCAAACAGTTTGTTTCCTTTTCTATGCTATTGCTTATTAGTATGCTTTGATAGATTTTTTCCAAGCATCCATAGCTTTTTTGGAAGAACCTATTTTAGGATTTTAGCCATAGCAACAAGGAAGACAACTGTTTGATAGAATTCTTTGGTAAACATGTATGATCAATGTAGTAGCATAGACAAGGCAACGAACTGTTTGAAAAAATGCCTCAAAGAAATGTGGTTTCATAGTGATGGAATGCCATGACAATCCACAAAAATTTTCTTGTCATGGCATTCCACCACCATGAGACCACATTTCTTTGAGGATTTTTTTTCAAACAGTTCATTCCCTTATCTATGCTATTGCTTACTATTATGCTATGATAGATTTTTTCTAAGCATCCATAGCTTGTTTGAAAGCACCTATTTTAGGCTTTTAGCCATAGCAGAAAGGCAATGAATTGTTTGATAAAATGATTTGATAGACATGTATGAAAAATGTGTTAGCATAGACAAGGCAGTGAACTATTTGAAAACATGCCTCAAAGAAATCTGGTTTCATTGTGATGGAATGGCATTACGAATGCCTTGACAAGCAAATTGCTATGGATTGTCATGGCATTCCATCACCATTGAGATCACATTTCTTTGAGGGTTTTTTTCAAATAGTTTGCTGCCTTTTCTATGCTATTGCTTATCAGTATGCTTTGATAGATTTTTTCCACTTGCATCCATAACTTTTTTGGAAGCACCTATTTTAGGCTTTTAGCCATAGCAACAAGGAAGTGAACTATTTGATAAAATGCTTTGTTAAACATGTATAATAAATGTAGTAGCATAGACAAGGAAGCAAACTATTTGAGAAAATGCCTCAAAGAAATGTCATCTCATGGTGATTGAATGCCATGACAATCTACAACAATTTTCTTGTCATGGCATTGCACCACCATGAGACCACATTTCTTTGAGGCACTTTTTTCAAACAATTCATTCCCTTGTCTATGCTATTGCTTACTATTATGCTATGATAGATTTTTTCTAAGCATCCATAGCTTGTTCGAAAGCACCTATTTTAGGCTTTTAGCCATAGCAGAAAGGCAATGAATCGTTTGATAAAATGATTTGATAGACATGTATGAAAAATGTGTTAGCATAGACAAGGCAGTGAACTATTCAAAAACATGCCTCAAAGAAATCTGGTTTCATTGTGATGGAATGGCATGATGAATTCCATGACAAGCAAATTGCTATGGATTGTCATGGCATTCCATCACCATTGAGATCACATTTCTTTGAGGGTTTTTTTCAAACAGTTTGCTGCCTTTTCTATGCTATTGCTTATTAGTATGCTTTGATATATTTTTCCACTTGCATCCATAACTTTTTTGGAAGCACCTATTTTAGGCTTTTAGCCATAGCAACAAGGAAGTGAACTATTTGATAAAATTCTTTGTTAAACATGTATAATAAATGTAGTAGCATAGACAAGGAAGCAAACTGTTTGAGAAAATGCCTCAAAGAAATGTCATCTCATGGTGATTGAATGCCATGACAATCCACAACAATTTTCTTGTCATGGCATTGCACCACCATGAGACCACATTTCTTTGAGGCACTTTCTTCAAACAATTCATTCCCTTTTCTATGCTATTGCTTACTATTATGCTATGATAGATGTTTTCTAAGCATCCATAGCTTGTTCAAAAGCAGTTGTTTTAGGCTTTTAGCCATAGTAGCAAGGCAATGAACTGTTTGATAAAATACTTTGATAGACATGTATGAAAAATGTGTTAGCATAGACAAGGCAGTGAACTCTTTGAAAAAATGCCTCAAAGAAATGAGGTCTCATTGTGATGGAAAAGCATGACGAATGCCATGACAAGAAAATTGCTATGGATTGTCATGGAATTCCATCACCATTGAGACCACATTTCTTTGAGGATTTTTTTCAAACAGTTTGCTGCCTTTTCTATGATATTGCTTATTAGTATGCTTTGATAGATTTTTTCCAAGCATCCATAGCTTTTTTGGAAGAACCTAGTTTAGGCTTTTAGCCATAGCAACAAGGAAGCGAACTATTTGATAAAATGCTTTGGTAAACATGTATGATAAATGTAGTAGCATAGACAAGGCAGTGAACTGTTTGAGAAAATGCCTCAAAGAAATGTGGTCTCATGGTGATGGAATGCCATGACAATCCACAACAATTTGCTTGTCATGGCATTCCACCACCATGAGACCACATTTCTTTGAGGAATTTTTTTCAAACTGTTCATTCCCTTGTCTATGCTATTGCTTACTATTATGCTGTGATAGATTTTTTCTAAGCATCCATAGCTTGTTCGAAAGCACGTGTTTTAGGATTTTAGCCATATCAGGAAGGCAATGAACTGTTTGGCTAAATGCTTTGATAGAAATGTATGAAAAATGTTTTAGCATAGACAAGGCAGTGAACTCTTTGAAAAAATACCTCAAAGAAATGAGGTCTCATGGTGATGGAATGCCATGACAATCAAAAGAATTTTATTGTCATGGCATTCCATCAGGTCATGAGACCTCATTTCTTTGAGGCATTTTTTGAAAGAGTTCACTGCCTTGTCTATGATATTGCTTACTATTATGCTTTTGATAGATTTTTTCCAAGCATCCATAGCTTGTTCAAAAGCACTTGTTTTAGGATTTCAGCCATAGCAACAAGGCAACACTTGAACTATTTGACAAAATGCTTTGGTAGACATGTATGAAAAATGTGGTAGTATAGACAAGGCAGTGAACTGTTTGAAAAAATGCCTCAAAGAAATGTGGTCTCATAGAATGCCATGACAACCAAATGCAATTGGCAACTGCTGCTAGTTATTAGTTATGCAATGTGAATTAATTGCATAACTACTTAGGTTGACTTTGTAAAAACTATATTGTAATTGAAATTTTTTCATCTATCAGCATCTAGTTATTAGTTATGAAATGTGAAGCAATGCTTTTAGTTTGAAAGATGTGCACAATGCAATGTAATCAATGTTATGAATATAAACTACAAAAATCTATTTTTTACTAAGTTACTGGTTGGTTTTGGGTTCGGGATCGGGTTCAAGAACCCGGTTCGCCAGTTCGAGAAATTTTTTTTTTGGGGTTGGGTTCGTTTTGGGTTCGGTAATACAAAAACATATAAAAATCAGAAATATATACATATTTGTAGCAGTAATCAAGTTCATAATACACCACCATATTAATAGTCAAATAACATAGCAAAAATACACCACCACTTTCATAGTGAAATATTAAAATATTAGTGATCTACTCGAATGTCATGATACAAAATTATAAATTAAAGTTCAAACATAAAAATGTCAAGTGTTTACAATCATCCATTATTGATCATTGATCAATCTGAAAAGTGTGAACATTTTTCTGTGTGGAAGGGAAACAAGAAAACAATGTTACATAACTATTTACATTGTGAAAGAGCCAAAACCCTTTTCTTGTAGATCGTAGAAGAATCTTAGTGATTTTTTGGGTGTCCTTGCCTTGGAACAGAACTATCCTGAGCCATGAATGATTGACTAGGAACTGTGAGAAAGAAATAAGATAAATCACATGCAACTTGCTGCAATTTCTTTCCTTGGGAAAAAGGGTAAAGTTTTCTTTTCAGGGAGAATCTCCTTTAGACTTTGAACGCATTGATAATTTTCAAGATAGACTTAGCCAAACATGTCATATAGGTTTGAAGCTTTTAGGTAAAATGTTTGCTTCTTAAAATTTTTTTCAAAATTCAAGATGCAGGCTCTCCTCCCTTAGGGAAGAGAAGGCCTATCAAACCTAACACTCTTATGCAACACTTCTTAAGTTCTTGTTGATGCAGTATTAGATGCGAAGTTTCAAAATAGGCATGGTTATATAAATTCTCATCTCATGACTATCATTGCATCAAATTAAGAATTTTCAATCCTTTATGGTCTAGACAAGAGAAGTATGGAGTAGTGTTCCAATGCTAAAGTATTATTGTGAATTTCTTTTCTATGAGTGGTTCAAAAATGAGGAATCTATCCTCTACACCAAATGAGAAATATTCACAATATGTGCTAGGAAGGAATCAGTCCATAAGATCGAGTATGCAAGAACTGAGAATTGCAAAATTGGCTTACATTTAACTTCTAAACACATAAATTTTCACACTTTTCGATGTTCACACGTAATTCAAAAAGTATATGTGCGTAAGTTGTAAATTATACACTTGAATACACGTAACTCATATCTATTGAACCATGAATTTATAATGCAAGTATGGAAACATCGATAAAAAATATTTGTATTAAGAAAATATCCATGTACGCATACATCAATATATGTCGATATAAGTATAAGATATAGTTACAAAATAGCCATATAGGCTTACGAGAATGCCATATAGGCATACAATATCAAATATATCCAATACAAAATATGTACAAAATTGCCATGTAGGAATACAACAAAGGGCTCTGTGCATTCAAAATTCATTTCTCTCCATGCTCTGGTTCAAATACAATTTTATTTCCCTTTGCTAGGCGATCCGATGGCGATAAGTTTGTCACCCATTTCTGCTGTGCTTGAGGAGTGCTCATACTACTTCTCCTACTGTTTAGCTCCTGGTGAAGTTTCAACTATTACAATAAGAAGTAAAGACATTAATATATAGAAATTACATTATAAAAATTAATATATTTAACAAAATAATCACTTACGGTCATCTCACGATCACTCTCTTTGATGGAAATATTTTCACGCCAATGCTCAGGCATGCTCAAGCCCTATATAAACCATCCAAATAGAAATTAAACTATGAATCAATAATGGTTTGATTTTTCACTAGAACTAGTTCATCTATAACAATGAATGTAAATTGAAATTTAGTAATTTTTCTCAAACCTCCCCTATCAGAGCCATTGAGGATTATATAGCGGAGGAAACATCAATATCCATTGCCCTTGTAACATTTGGCGGTGTTTCTATCACCAACATCTAAAAATAAAACAACAAATTATTCAATCACAAAATAGTTACAATAGCGATCCATGTGATGAATTATAATGTATGAGATCTAATGAACAAAATTTTGAGTACAAGTATTAAACAGATATATTTCTGATTATTAGTTATCGAATTTGAAGTAATGCTTTGAGTTTGAATGATGTGTAATGCAACGTAACCAACAATATGAAATAAAACTACACAAATCTTTTACTAAACTTAGAATTCATTACTTCTGCCCTTTAAATTTATATTACCTCCATGAATGTTTGATCAAATCTACTAGCACTCGGAGGTGTTTCCTTGAAAAATCTCCAACAGTACCCTGTTCAACATCCAAAATCACATATTAAAATACCATTCGTAAAACAATGTTATTAACACATGTAATAAATTTATAATTGTTTACTAACTTTACATACCCCACCGATAGGTGTATTGCAAAAATAAGTAGGTGGATGACTGGTGTATCCAGTCTCTACACTATGAGCCTGTAATTTTATTAAAATAATAAAACTAAATTAGTTAATCTTGCATTTCACAATCAAAATTTAATAAATTAAATTCAATGAACATGTTGAATTTTACCTGAGTTTCAATGCCATATGCAACATGCAAGATGTCATCCATCCTCTCCATCCTCATAGATGCATATGGATCAGGCTGTGTAGTAGCATGTGGATCCTATGTAGAACCCTCCTGAGTGCCGATAGGGTCATATGAACAAGTCACCCCATAAGATTGACACACATGGGTTTGAAGGCCACCACTTGAAGACTCCCCTGGATGGCGCTGTACAATAGGGCTAGTGTGATGGATGACACTCTGGGTCAAATTTGTGATCACCTACAATGTCTCTATATCAGCACTCTCCTTCGCAGTGGCATGCATCACAATCTACTCATGAGGCGGCCTAGCGAGAGGTCGTCTCCCTTGTCGTGTAGGATCTGGTTGTGCACCGGGCCTATCCTGAGATGACCCCCCACCTCTCCTCTAGAACTCCCTCATATCAAAATAATTTTGGATTTGGTTCAATACAAACTCACTATATAGTTTCCTAAGAAAATATTGGGGGACTTCACAATTATTGCATGGTGGGTAATCAAATACCATATACCATCTTTCATAAAAATGGTTCTTAATCTCTTGGTGGTTGTAGCAATGAATATGAAACCTCTTTGCATTGAAGGTAAGATTTTGATTTGTTTTAGGGTCAGTGAATAGAGAGCACAAATCACCTTTAGTAATTTTTAAATCTTTTACTTGTTTATATGATAATTTGTCTGCATAATATGCCTTGGTTGTCTGCCTCCTATCTTGCCATCCAGATATTT